>CM053274.1:23035141-23299141 GCA_028583415.1 Protea cynaroides
CTTTGAAGTTCCTACCAACTTTGGACCTTCGGGATTGAAAATTAGAATATCCTCCTTGGAAGCACTATGGCTATGAACCTTCGGGAATGGAAACTATAATATCCTCTTAAGTAGCTTTGTTGCTATGAACCTTTAGGATGCTAGAAAGTGACCCACACAGAAAGTCTTTGTTGACTTTGAACCTTTAGGGTTGAAATTTGACCCATCTTGGAAGTCTCTTGACTTTGAACCTATAGAGTACTGGACATGTTTGAAATGATGGTGAATTCCTTGGCAATTTTCCAAGGTTTTTACCCCTGCTTTGTTGGTAAAGGCATAAAATATGGCATCAATGGAAATGGTGTCATGGACTTTGCTGGCATGATACCTAGATTTGAAATTTTCCATTTATGACCTAGTACTGAAAGTTTAACTCAATTTCAGCATGGTAGTGATGACTTGGTTGCTCCCTTGGAAGGGTTCCATGTAATTTGAAAGTGATGACTTTCTTTAGCCAACATTGGTGTTATTGGATTTTGGATTAAAGAAACTCTAGCGAGGATTTTGGACAAGAATGAGGGGAGCTTGAGAGTCTTTAACCAAAGTGATTTTATTGATTGACCTTGGTGTTAAACTGTCGAGGGGCATCTGGTTAACTAAGTTCTTTGACTACGCACTATGGTAGACCAAATTGGTAGAACAACCAAGCGGCGATGAAATGTGACATGGGTTTGGCCCTTGATCTAGGCTCAGGAAAAGCTCAGGGCTTTGCAACATTGTTGTGCCAATTTTAAAAGATAAATGAACCATGGCTCCAAAGTAGGCACGAGGAGCAAAGGATTCGAAGTGTTCCTTCAGAGAATTTAGTGACCAAATCCTAACTGGTGAGCGGCCACATTGGATTTTCTTTATCAACAGGATTGGGAGAACTGAGAAATTGGCAAAAAACCAATTTTGACCGACCTACTTCTATTGACTAGGAAAGTCAATGACTTCAGACTAGTCAATGGATCCTAGATGTAATGTTCATGATCAAGTTCAATTCTTCTACATAGGGTATTTCTATGCCCCAATGTCTACATGTTGTGACAGACCGCTACTATAAAAGGAAACGAGCAACCTAACAAAGTTGGAACTAGGTTGAATCTAGATTGCATCAAGAATTTGACCATGCTTCCAAGGTCAAGGGAAGATTGACAGATTGATTGTAGAAAGTGACTTCTTAGATAAACCCTTCTTGAATCTTGAAAATGAGGGAACTGATGATTTGATGAATTTGGCTACATCCATAACCAGGCCATTAGAATTTGCTCTCTCCTTAACGTGACAACAGGATTTGAAGATAGAATTCTGTTGAAAGGCAATGCTATGGAGCCCAATAGATGATGATTTGTTCAACTCCTCCGAGTATGATTCACTGGAGAGCGAGAGGGGTTCCCTTCCTTATCGAGGGTAGACTGGGTATGACACTTGTCTACATGAACCACCGAATTTTTCTATGAAGGGTCAATAAGGGCAATGCTTTAGGGTTGCATCAGGTCGCCTATCCCCACTAAGGTACTATGGGTTGCCCATTGAGGTTTCTTGGGTTGCTTTTCCTTGCTGAGGTTTCTTTTATTCCCCTTTTTATTATTATTATTATTTTTTTACAAACCCCATATTGGGTTGAATAAAGACTCCTAATATGGTGAGGATATTGCCAAATTTATGGTCTTATCCAATGGTCTGAAAACCCTTAGGGGAAATCCAAACGGCATGACTTTCATGACAAATGGGTAGCATTGCCCCACTGTTTAAGTTGACACCTACACGCATTGATAAGTGGGCAGCAATTTGAATCATCACTAAAAGTGACCTTAGGGAAATGCAGTCCCACAGCAAAATTAAAAATGGTGCCGAATTATATTTTCCTTTCTGGGAGATGTTCAAATGGAACACGTGTCTCAACAAGCTACATCGAGATTCCGAATCAGTCACGATCATATCTGGGCCTGAAACTTTAGGTTTGTTGATAAGTATTGATGTTGAAGGTCCAAGAGGACTGATGTGAAACTGTCCACTTGGGTCTACCATTGGGAGAGTGTTTGGTTATTTATGTAGATTGGGTTTATCTTACCGAGAAGATCTCATTTTATTGGCTTAAGAAATAAAGGGCTTATGGGAACCTTTGGGAAGCCATCGGACGTAATGAACGACAGATGAGAGTTCCAGCCAGATTCATGAATTTATATATAAAATGATGACATGATCACGAGATACAATGCCATAAAAACTGATACTCAAAAGAAGGGCTTGTGATAGACTCTTTGGAAGGCCATCGGATTGATGGACGAGAGAGAGAGAGAGTCCAATGCCGATGAAAAATCTTTCTCTGATGATGAAGAAGTGATGAGATCGTCTCTTGTAAAGGCGGGATGTTATTGGCCAAAATCAAAAGTCTGGTCCAACATACTATGAATCTCGAAGAACGATCGCACTTGCTATCAGGCTTTGATTGGAACTACCATCCTCTTGAAGTGAGAGGAACAATTGGTTTACTGTTGAGCTCCAATTGTAAGACCCGTGTCAATCTAACCCGGTCTTACCACCTTGAACCAGATCTACCCATCATGGTCAAGCCAAATGGACCAAGTGCGTGAAGGAGATCGTGATCCCAACTATTAAACTGACCCAAAAACACTCAAAAAGGGGCGAGGGTCGCATACCCAGTGAGGTGGGGTCGGACCCCCCCAGTACAAAAAGTCAGACCCTCAGTTTTTAACTGGGGGTCAGACATTTTAAAACCAGGGGTCGACGGGATCATCGACCCCCTCATCGACCCCCAGTTGCTGCCAGAAACAGAAATTTGGAAACTTTCCTAATTTTGGTTGGGCTCTTTCCTAATATCAAAGGGGCTTATTTTAGGAGTTTCTACTCTATATAAAGGACGTCCCTAAGCCTCTTTCACTCCTTTAGAACCCTAATTGAATTGAGAGTAAGAGAAGAGAAGGAAGAGAAGAAGAAGAGAAGGAAAGTAGAGAAGAAGGCAAAAGGAGAAGAGTTTCAGAGAAGGAGTACTCTTCTCAAGTAAGAATACTAATTCTATGTATTTTGTGAGACTTAGAATAGTTAATGAGAAAAGTATGATGTAGGAGAAATCCCAAACCATCAATCCATGATTAAGTTTCAATGCAAACCATGAAGGAGATCAACTAAACCATATGATATGTAAAGAGTAGTTCTAAACCATATGAAGTGTATGAATGGACTATGGAAGGAAGCCATAGGATTCAAACAAGAGAGAATGGACCAAAAGGTGATTTATCGACCAAACCCACGGGGGGTCGCACCTAGGGTCGATGGGTCATCGACCCTACTATAGGGGGTCGCAGTATACTGCTACCCTAGCATCGACCAGTCCTGCTACCCTTTAGTTAACAGTAAGATGGAAAAATTGGAATAAAATCTAACTAAATTCTATCAACTTTGTTAGGTCTTCTAGCAATATAATATCAATATAAAGGTGATTCTTAAAGCTTGAAAGAGGATCTACTAGCAAGCTAAGGTGAGGAAACAAGACCTAAACTAATTGGTTAATAACAAAGTCCAATGCTATGCTTGATTTTATGCGAACATGCTTGTAATGTGCATTCAACATGTCATCCAATATTTCTATTTATTGTTCATGCATATTTACTTTATTGTTTATAACATGATAATGACCATGATGATAGGAATAGGCATGTGAATGTATGTGTGTGGTTGGTGTACTTGATGCGAACGAGTATCAGGGGGAGTGTCATAGGCCAGGCCTCAGCACTCTAGCTCTATCTCTAACTCAAGTCTTATGCATTAGCATCGTCGTATCGCCATTACTTTAGCAGAACTATTACGTCGTAGAGTATCAGGGGAGGTGGTCTCGGTCCTTGTAGTCTCTGACTCTACCGGGGGGCCTTAGCTCTATCCCTATGGGCGTTCTAAGGGATGCTGGGGTGAGCCCTTGGATACACTGTTTGGCATTAGGATTGGTTAGTTGCGAGCCCAGTTTGCAAGCCCTCGCCAGTAAGGGCTTACGTGTTGGTATGGCACTGTACAACAATAAACATTAACCTTTGTTGTACAATGTTCATGGTAGGGTGGATGGAGATGACAATAAACGTTAACCTTTGGGTGGGCTTCCACACCCTTTGTATAGAGGAGGGGTCAATAAACGTTAACCTTTGACCTCCAACCCTTTCTATTGCATATTGCAAACTTTAAACCAGACCACAGATATGAATTCAATGCATGAATATGTATTGTTACATTGTTTTGTTTTCTCACTGAGCCATGATGTGTGCTCACCCTCTCGACGTCTAATATATTTAGTTGATGATGCAGGTACTACCGTCGAAGATTATGTCAATGCTCCAGTATACGGGCACATGGCGGCGATGAAAGATGAAGACGAAGTGGATACCCATGACTCCTTTTGCGAGTGCAACTCATGCGTATTCGATTAGATTTTATTTTAATTATTTGGATTTAGTAAAGACATGTAATTGGTATTTTATTTATGTCTCTGTTGAATCTTACTTTAGAATCTAGAAATATTCTTCACCCTTGTCAGTCAAATTAAACTCCTCTCCCTTCCTGGTTAGCTTGGTAAGAGGTTTTGCGATCCTAGAGTGGTCCTCCAAAATCGACAGTAATAACCAGCTAAACCCAAGAAACTTCTGATCTTCGCAATACCCTTTAAGTGTTTCTCACCATATGATTACTTCTATCTTAATAGGGTCCACTTTAATCCCTTTTTATGATGGAACCTGATCTATGAAGATCACTTTGTTTAATCGGGTCTCATATTTCTTGGACTTGGCATAAAGCTTTTCAATTCTCAACTGTTGTGAAGTGGTTCTAAGCTCCGTTGTATGAGTTACTTCATTCTTGGAATAAACCAAAATATCATCTATGAAAGCTATGACCGACGTGTCCAACATGTTATTAAACACCCAGTTCATCCATTCCATAACAGATGTAAGGGCATTGGTAATCCAAACATTATAATCGAGAACTCATAATGTCCAATCCTAATTCTAAAAGCTATCTTCGAGATATTTCTGTCCAAAATTCTTCAGCTAATGATATCTTGATCGAAGATCAATCTTAGAAAATACCTTTTCTCCTTGCAACTATTTAAACAAGTCATCGATCCGAGGTAGTAGTTATCGATTCTAGATCGTGAGCTTGTTCGATTCTCGATAGTCTATACATAATCGGATACTATCATCCTTCTTCTTCATGAATTGCATTGGCGCTCCCCATGATGCAATACTTAGCCGATTAGGACCTTAGTCTAATAACTCTTGTAGTTGAGTCTCAGTTCCTTCAACTCCGTAGGAGCTACTCTATAGGTGCTTTTGATGCAAGTATCGTCCTTGGTAACAAGTCGATGACGAACTCGGTCATATGATCGGATGGTGACCCAGGTAAGTCTCCTGGAAATACATTAGGAATTTATGCATCACATTAATAGCTTCCATCTGTGGTGCTTCTTTGGTAACGTATACCACAGATACCATATATCCAACTTCTTTCTCTTCAAAGCGTCTCTTGGCCTTTAGCATAGAGAGGATCAGCTTTCATTTCTTGAGCAACTTACTTCCAATAAAACTAAATTATATGTCATCTCTATTCTTGAATGATAACCTCTTCTATGCACATACAACTTTGTAGAGTGTGGAGACAACCGGTCTATCCCAAGATGATGTCAAAGTCTGCCATCTCAAGTCGAATTAGGTTGCATCCTACTTCTGTCCATCCATACTATTCGGACATTGTTCATAAACACTCATCTAATGCATATCTAGTCCAAAAGGGCTTGAACTAGCAAAATCTAGTGTAAAGGTCTTAAGATCTTGTCTAGTTCCTTCATCTCTTATGATTTTTCAAAGACTATCGTCAAAATATCATATTGCACTCATTAGCTTATATTTCTTTTATCCTTGTTGTTCTATCCTGATCTCTCTTTCATATACCTCAAAAAATATCTTGTGATTGTTACTTCATATCCCAAGTCTATCTATAAGCATTAGGGTATATGCTTATAATTTCATTAATTCAGCCAACTCTTTTGGTCTTTACTTAATCATCTCACTCGACATTGGGCATAATTCAGTATTACTCATACTAATCTGAATACTATCAATGCCATGATTTTTGATTTTATCCTTGTATCCACTCTTAGATTTGTCTTTAGGAATCTTCTACCTTGTAAAAATTCATACCGATATAAACATCTTTAACTTTAATTGAGTGCTATCTATTTCTTTACTGACTACCGTTGATAATTTTCACTTTTGCTCATGCACTCTTTTATAGACTGACTCATATCCATCCATTTAGCAATCTCAAAATAGATTCTCCATTACTTCATCTGAGATTCATTGGCTATAGCATTTAATCTGAATCCAATCATCTTTCTTCCAATAATTCCATTATTAATAATCATCTTTATCAACAAAGGTCATGGAGTGTTTGAATCAAAATATTCATCCAAAAGTGATTCACTTCCTTCTGCCGATTTAGCAAAATGAAAAACACTTGCTTTATCTAGTGAACCTAGGTTTAAAGAATCAGGGGTAAATCTGTGGTAATCCAACCGGCATTAAAAGGTCGTTAAGTTGCACAGTGGTCCAAATTCATGGAAATAGAGGTTTTACAATTCTTAACCTCATGGTTACAGGTTTTATTGAGTATATATAAAGCCATTGGTCAAGGCACTATAGGAATAAATCTGGAGAAGGTTTTTGTACATCAGTAAATCAGGTAAAATCAAAAAAGATGTATGCTCAACATGATTAAACATTTAACTGTTCATTCAGTTCATATCTCTATTCATGTTGTTGATCATGAGAGTGGCTCAGATGAGGACTAATACTAAAGAAACAATATCTATAACTCCGATTGATAGGTTAAATCAACAAGGTAATCTGTCAAGGTAAGAGAAATTAAAATCTGGTATGTGCATCCTCTATAATCATAAGAGTAAATCAATAATGCACCGCATCCTATATAAACATATCTAGTTACATGGACACAATAGATTTGATCCTTTGCTGAAAATGTTTAAGGCTTCATCTTCAGAAAATGTTCCTCAATCCTTGGTCAGATCATTTTGTCATGATGCAGCTATCCCATACATCGGTGGCTGACAAGGGTAACCACCTTGATACACTGCTTGTTATGCACCATGCTTCTACACTGGGATGTGCATTACAGGGTCTTGCTATATGGTATGCACTGTGTTATAGCTAACAGGTGTTGGGGTACAGTGTTGCTACCAATTGGTACCGTACTTGGTCTGACTCGGAGGTGTTGATGTAACATCAGCAACTTGGGTAGTCCAGGTGATTGGCTGGAGTGGCCTAGTTGTTCACCTCCTTTGATTCATTCTAATCTGATTATCATTATCTAGTATCTTCTCAGATGAGTTTTCATTACCCATTCTCAACCCAGATAGTGGTGGGGTCAAGTTGCAACAACCTCTTCTTGCTTAGTGGGCAATAGATCAGCTTGTAATGGATCTCACTCTGAGTCTCCACATCACCCAGGAGTATAGCTTTATCTTCTTTATAGTTGCTCTTATTCTTAATGTAGGGCCGTTATTCTCCTATCTCTGTTGGATTTGGCCTGAGATTTTTCCCTTTACCTTTGCAGGGAATTAGGCATTACTAGCCATTTTCTCCTTCCTTTGTCATACATCGAGTTTCACATCTTGTGAGTACCAACTCGATATTCAATTTTCTGCTTTACAGAAGCTCCCTTCTTACTACTGTACTATATCCTTGTATACTTGGATAACTACCCAACTTATAGATAATACCCTATATTATTTATTTATTAGGATAATTTTTTGGTCTTCTCTTTCTGTTTGAGTGTATATATATGGTTCCACCTTTTATATGTACATTATCGTCTTGTTTAATTTTTGTCTCAACCAACACTGGTGCTTATGGTTTGTTTGTATTAAAGCTTTTAATTTATCCTAACTTAGTTCATGGACTCCAGTGAAAGTATTCAGGTTCAATGGGTAAGGCCTACGAGAGCTCTAATACCAAGGTGTCACACCCCAATTCTACACCATTCAGAACGGTGTGATGAACCGCTAATAAACCAAAGGTTCAACCAGGATCTCTAATTGGCGGTATCCATTAAAAATAAAACCATGCACATCCACAACCACAATCAGAATAATACACAATAGTGGAAGTCTTATAGTAAATGAACTGAGCATTCTAAATGTAATAATCATAATTAAAATATCAAATTATTGTTGTATCAACTGAGACATAAGTAAATAAAATATCAATTACATCTTTTATAAATCCAAATAAAAATCCTAATAGAACACGCAAGATTTGCACTCGCATGAGGGGTCATGCGTATCCTCTAAGTCTTCAGCCTCCAACGCAGCAACACACGCATACACCGAATCATTTATATAATCTGCAATTATGGTACCTGTATCATCAACTAAAATATTCGACGTCGAGAGGGTGAGCACACATCAAGGCTCAGTGAGCAAACAAAACAATGCAACAAACATATGCATGCACTCAATTCATATCTTTGGTCTGGTAAATAAGTTTGCAATGTGCTATAGAAAGGATAGGTGGCCGCCGCACCTCTATACACGAGTGAGTGAAGCCGCCCAAATAACCCGATTACTCGTCATCCCACATGCACCCATCATGGAATAGAGATAGAGCTAAAGTACTGAGGCCCGGCCTATGACACTTCCCCTGATACTCTACCCATACCAACACGTAAACCCCTGCTGGCGAGGGCTTGCAAACTGGGCTCGCAACTAACCAATCCTAATGCCAATCAGTGTATCCAAGGCCACACCCCAGCATCCCTCAATACGTCCATAGAGATAGGGCTAAGGCCCCCTGGCAGAGTCAGAGACTACATGGTCTGAGACCACCTCCCCTCATACCCTACGACGTAATAGTTCCGCTAAGGTAATGGCGATACGATGATGTCAGTGGACAAGACTTGAGTTAGAGATAGAGCTAGAGTGCTGAGGCCCCGCCTATGACACCTCCCTCTGATACTCGCTCGCATCAAGCACACCAACCATACACATACATCCACATGCCTATTCCTATCATCATCATCATCATCATAATGTAATAAACAATAAATAAATATGCATGAACAGTAATAATAGAAATATTGGATGACATGTTGAATGCACATAACAATCATACACGCATAAAATCATTCATGGCATTGGACTCAAGAATAAAACAGTTTATTATTAACCAATTAGTTTAGGTCTTGTTCCCTCACCTTTACTTGATCGTAGGTCCTCTTTCAAGCTTTAAGAATCAACTATATATCGATGTTATATCACTAGAAGACCTAACCAAGTCGATAGAATTTAATTAGAATTAATTCGGACTTTAAAAGCATGTTGTTAACTGGGGGTCGATGCTTGGGTTGGAGGTTCCATCGACCCTGGGTGCGACCACGCCTATTCTGGACTTCCCGAACACTAGGAGTCGATGATCAGGGTCTGGTAGGGTCGATTGGCCATCGACCCCTCGTGCGACCCTCTGTGGGTTTTATCAATTTTTCATCCTATAGTTCATTCTTCGTGTTTGGGGTCCTATGGCTTGCTTCTACAATCCATTCCACACATGTTCTATGGCCTAGAACCGTAGTTCATTCACCTATATGGCTTTCATGATCTCCCCCATAGTTTTCCATGAAAACCTAACCATGGGTGGATGATTTGGGTTTCTCCTAGATCATTCCCTTTTCTCTATCTATTCTAAAGTCTGTAGAATTTCATGGAGATAGTATCTATACCTGAGAATTAGGTTTGTTTCTCTGAAGCCTTCTCTTTGATCTTCTTCTCAACTTTCCTTCTCTTCTCTTTCTCTTTCTCTTCTCTTCTCTTTCTCTCAATCCAATTAGGGTTCTAAAATGAGTGAAAGAGGCTTAGGGATGTCCTATTTATAGAGTAGAAACTCCCAAAATAAGTCCCATTGAGATTAGGAAGGAATCGCATTGAAATTAGGAAAGTTTCCTAATTTTTGGGTCGTGCTGTTTTTACCGATTATCGGGGGTCGATTGGGGGGTCGATGGGGGGGTCGGACAATCTGAGATCCCTGCGACCCCTGGTTACGGGTCGATGGTGGGGGTCGATGGGGGGGTCGGACCTGCCTGTTTAGGCATGTGACCCTACCCTCATTTTGACTGTTTTTGAGTAAAATTTCATATTGGGTCTTGGGTTTCTTCACACACTTGGTCCACTTGGCTCGACCATGATATGTAGACGGGTCGCGACACAAAATGTAAGGTTAGACTGGGTTCGTGGCGTGCGGGTCTTACACCTTGTGTCACAATTTTTACAAGGTCTAGGACCATAGAAATGTGAAATCTCACCCCAAGGTAAGACTTTGATTGACTCATGACCCTTATATTGGATTTCTGGTCCATCAGAGATTGGGTAAGCGTCAAGTTACGGTTATGGGAAGGGTTTTGGCACCCAAATCATCCGATCAAAATCGGTCTTCTATACCTTTCCTATGCTAGACTCTATCTGTTAAATCGAACCAAACCAAGTGATTTGTAATCATTGAATCGAATCTGTATCCAATAAATTGCCTACGTATTACGAAATTATTCCGAAAATCAGGTTTACCATCGTAGTTCAGGTGTGATTAAAGTTTATGGCTGTGATTTATGGTTGTGCATGATTAAGTTCATTGTTCATGTTGAAGTTTATGCTTGAAAGGTTGAGAAACCCTATGGGTTAGGATCTGGATAGTCCATACGAACTGATAGATTGTCCTAATGGATCTAAGAATGGATAACCCTATCTAGGTCAAAATATGGATAACCCATTCTGGGTTGGAATATGGATAACCCTATTTGGGTCAAAATGTGGATAACCCTATTTGGATTGAAATATGGATAAATATCCTAGTGGATCTATGGATAGTCCAAGTGGACTAAGATGTGGATCCGAATTTGGGATTCCCCCAAATAGCCTACGTGTCCTAGGGTTTGCCCAAGGAATCAGAATCTGCGTACTTCGGGACTCTGGATAACCCTGTTTGGGTCAAAAATATGGGTAAATATCCTAGTGGATCTATGGATAGTCTGAGTGGATTAAGGTGTGGATCCAAATTTGGGATTCTCTCAAATGGCCTACGTATCCTAGGGTTTGCCCTAGGAATCAAAATCCACGTAGTTCGGGCTGATAACCTGTTCTAGGTTAGAATGTGAGAACCTATTCTAGGTTTAGGGTTTAGAACCTATTATAGGTTTAGGGTTTAGAACCTATTCTAGGATTAGGGTTTAGAACCTATTCTAGGTTTAGGGTTGAGAACCTATTCTAGGTTTAGGGTTTAGAACCTATTCTAGGTTTAGGGTTTGAAACCTATTCCAAGTTTAGGGTTTAGAACCTATTCCAAGTTTAGGGTTTAGAACCTATTCCAGGTTCTAATTTTGGAAATTTTGGCAAAGCATTCTCTTTCTTTATTAAGGTTTTTATTATTCCTATTATGCCCTTCTCATGAATGTGGGGGCCTAAATGCACGTTCCCACACCTAATATGTTTGCTAGGTGTACAAATATGGCAATTCAACTAGGGTGCAGCATAAATTAAATTATTGCCAAAAAAAAAAATTTTAAGCATGGTATGTATGATATTTATGGTAACTATCACAACATATAGTAAGATTATGAAAATCTTCCTAATATGGCATGTATTACAAATAAGGCAAGAACCTAATATGGTAAGATCTAAGCATGGCATGATCTAAGCATGGCAAGATTTATTATGGCAAGATCTAATATGCATCTATATATCAATATGGTAAGTATCAATCATAGAATGCATATATGACATGAATTTTTCAAAAAAAGGAAAGAACTTATATGCTATTTTCTAAGCATAGTAAGACTTAAAAATAGTATTTGTTAAGATTTTGCTAAAATATGATAAAAATTTTCATATTCTACCAAAAATAACAACACATGGAATATGGTAAACATGGTATGCACAATCCAAACAAAGCATATGAATGCTCCAAATAGAGACATTTATCCAAATATGGTAGAGTTCACTTAAACAATCATTAATGTTATAATGAATGAGACATCAATGAAACCTTTTTTGAAAAGTGAAAAATTATCAAAAAAAAAAACATATATTCAATGTTCTTTGAAAAAAATATAATTTTTATGAAGAAATTTGGGAAGATTAACGACTCAAAACTGTAAAAATTGTGACACAAGGTGTAAGACCCGCACGCCACGAACCCTGTCTAACCTTACATTTTGTGTCGTGACCCGTCTACATATCATGGTCGAGCCAAGTGGACCAAGTGTGTGAAGAAACCCAAGACCCAATATGAAATTTTAATAAAAAACAGTCAAAATGAGGGTAGGGTCATATGCCTAAACAGGCAGGTCCGACCCACCCATCGACCCGTAACCAGGGGTCGCAGGGATCTCGGATTGTCCGACCCCCCCATCGACCCCCCAATCGACCCCCGATAATCGGTAAAAACAGCACGAACCAAAAATTAGGAAACTTTCCTAATTTCAATGCGATTCCTTCCTAATCTCAATGGGACTTATTTTGGGAGTTTCTACTCTATAAATAGGACATCCCTAAGCCTCTTTCACTCATTTTAGAACCCTAATTGGATTGAGAGAAAGAAAAGAGAAGAGAAGGAAAGTTGAGAAGAAGATCAAAGAGAAGGCTTTAGAGAAACAAACCTAATTCTCAGGTATGGATACTATCTCCATGAAATTCTACAGACTTTAGAATAGATAGAGAAAAAGGAATGATCTAGGAGAAACCCAAATCATCCACCCATGGTTAGGTTTTCATGGAAAACTATGGGGGGAGATCATGAAAGCCATATAGGTGAATGAACTACGGTTCTAGGCCATAGAACATGTGTGGAATGGATTGTAGAAGCAAGCCATAGGACCCCAAACACGAAGAATGAACTACAGGATGAAAAATTGATAAAACCCACAGAGGGTCGCACGAGGGGTCGATGGCCAATCGACCCTACCAGACCCTGATCATCGACCCCTAGTGTTCGGGAAGTCCAGAATAGGGGTGGTCGCACCCAGGGTCGATGGAACCTCCGACCCTAGCATCGACCCCCAGTTAACAACATGCTTTTAAAGTCTGAATTAATTCTAATTAAATTCTATCGACTTGGTTAGGTCTTCTAGTGATATAACATCGATATATAGTTGATTCTTAAAGCTTGAAAGAGGACCTACGATCAAGTAAAGGTGAGGGAACAAGACCTAAACTAATTGGTTAATAATAAACTGTTTTATTCTTGAGTCCAATGCCATGAAAGATTTTATGCGTGTATGATTGTTATGTGCATTCAACATGTCATCCAATATTTCTATTATTACTGTTCATGCATATTTATTTATTGTTTATCACATGATGATGATGATGATGATGATAGGAATAGGCATGTGGATGTATGTGTGTGGTTGGTGTGCTTGATGCGAGCGAGTATCAGAGGGAGGTGTCATAGGTGGGGCCTCAGCACTCTAGCTCTATCTCTAACTCAAGTCTTGTCCACTGACATCATCGTATCGCCATTACCTTAGCGAAACTATTACGTCGTAGGGTATGTGGGGAGGTGGTCTCAAACCATGTAGTCTCTGACTCTGCCAGGGGGCCTTAGCCCTATCTCTATGGACGTATTGAGGGATGTTGGGGTGTGGCCTTGGATACACTGATTGGCATTAGGATTGGTTAGTTGCAAGCCCAGTTTGCAAGCCCTCACCAGCAGGGGTTTACGTGTTGCTATGGGTAGAGTATCAGGGGAAGTGTCATAGGCCGGGCCTCAGTACTTTAGCTCTATCTCTATTCCATGATGGGTGCATGTGGGACAACGAGTAATCGGGTTATTTGGGCGGCTTCACTCACTCGTGTATAGAGGTGCTGTCACACCCCAATTCCGGCTGAACCAGAAGTGTGAGTGAACCGGTAATAAACCACGGTTCACACCAGGATCTCGAAAGACCGTGTCAACCAATCATCCCTGAGCAAACCATCAAAATCCAGAGTAATACTAGCAG
Source organism: Protea cynaroides (assembly GCA_028583415.1). Classification (NCBI taxonomy): domain Eukaryota; kingdom Viridiplantae; phylum Streptophyta; class Magnoliopsida; order Proteales; family Proteaceae; genus Protea; species Protea cynaroides. The sequence goes on from CM053274.1 coordinate 23,049,227, forward strand.
CGGAAATAATTATAACAATGAGCTGAACTAAATGATAAATTTAAATAATTAATCCAATTATTCCATCATCCATCAGAATTTAAATATTATTTTATTACAAAGCTTTAACTGAAAATAATCAAATCAAAGAGGAAAGACACAGAAGGAGCACTCGCATAACGCATCATGCTCGTCCTCCACACTCTGTGTCTCCAGGGCAGCCATCGCACTGTAGGCTGGGGCGGTCACGTAGTCCTCCACCGTATACCCTGCATCCAAATCTGAAAAGAGAGATATATATATCGGGGTGAGCTACAACACAGCTCAGTAAAGCACAAGACCAATGCAACATCCACATGCATGAGTTAACATTACAATTTGGGCCAGGTATAACTTGCAATTGTGCTATGGTAAGGTTTGGCGGCCACCGCACCTCCATGCACGAGAGTGTGAGCACACCCAATAGTCAGGCTCCTACCACACTACTACTGTTGCCCCACATCACTCACTCCGGTATAGAGATAGGACTCGAGTCTGGCGGGCAGGAAGAACCACAATCCCACGTCCTCCTCCTGATACCCCATACCGTACCAATACCTAAACCCCTATTGGCAAGGGCTTGCAAGTGGGTTCCGTTTCTAACCAGTCCTAGATGTCAATACAAGTAGGCTCCACCCTAGTACAACCGTCTACGGCATAGGGATAGAGCTAGAGCGTGCAGGCCAGGCTGGAGACCACAATACCTCACCTCCCCCTGATACCCTACCCGCAACAAGCATACCAAGATGGAACTATACGCAAGTAGGCCCTATCCCAACATCGCTCCCTATGGCATAAGGATAGAGCTAGAGCGTCATGGCCAGGTCAACGTCGACATCGGAGATCACCATGCCACATCACTGCGGCCAGATCAACGTCAACATCGGAGACCACCTGCCATAACCTCCCCCTGATACCCCACCCATACCAAGCATGCTAAGATAAGGTGCTGCGAAGGCGTCGGAGTGAGGAATGATCCCGGGCCCCGGCCCTTCCCATTCCACACTCCAACTAAAACAAACACATGTCTAACATCCATCACACCTAGCATATGAAATGCATGAACAGATAAATCAAATAAAATTTACACTACATGACATGTGATATGCACAATCCATCAAACAAGCATATAATTTGATCCGAGAAAATTAAAGAGCTCTCTAAGGTTTATTATTAAATCTTTAATTTAAGTTTCGGGTCTTGTCCCTTACCGACGCGTGGTGTTAATCCTTTTCGGCGTCGGAAGTTCCACATACAAGTCCTACACAACCATATTTTCATGTTAATTTCCATTTATTAGAGTTTTAGAAGCCAAAACCCGGCTTTCCCGGACAAACAGGGCTCAAAACACATACCGGTCTCGCACATACCGGTCGCGAGGATAGTGAGACCGGTATGGTGAGACCGGTATGGGTGGACCGGTATGGGTGAGACCGGTATGCATACCGGATGCACACATACCGGTCTCACTCAGATCGGCCAGAGTGCAACCGGTATGGTGCCGGCGGTATGCATACCGGATGCACACATACCGGTCTCACTCGGATCCGGCTGAGTGCGACCGGTATGGTGCCGGCGGTATGCATACGGATGCACACATACCGGTCTCACTCAGATCCGGCCGAGTGCGACCGGTATGGTGCCGGCGGTATACACCGCGGCCCATACCGCGGGATTTTCCCAAAGGATATACCCTACGGCGTGATTTTCCGAGATCGAGGTCTCCACGGTAGCTCCCTAAGGTTTCACCTATCATTCCGCTAAGGTCCAGTCTCCGAAGGGTCCCTACGGATCTTGGCTAGAATGCCAAAAACCAACCAGATCCGAAAGAAAGATGAAATGAATCTAAGCCTTTTTCCATCGGATCTCACGCCGCCCGCGGCTCCGATCCGATAAACAACCCTACAGGAAGGATAGAGCACTTTACCGATAGCGGTTGTCAGTTGGCGGCGAGTTCCTCCACCGGCAGCTCCTTCCTTGGCGGCGTCAACCTCCTTGAACCCTCAACTCCTTCTCAGAACAAAGGGGTTCACGGAGCGTCTCCCCCTCTATTAATAGAGGGAGGCCGTCCAAAACACGCTCCCCCCTCATATGGAAACTTTAAGTTTCCATTTTTGGGAGAAACACAGCTCCGAACACATACCGGTCTCGCACATACCGGTCGCAGGATAGCGAGACCGGTATAGTGAGACCGGTATGCCATACCGGTTGCAGGATAGTGCATCCGGTATGGTGAGACCGGTATGGGTGAGACCGGTATACCATACCGGTTGCACTATAGTGCATCCGGTATGGTGAGACCGGTATGGGTGAGACCGGTATGAACTTAGCCAATTTTACACATTTTTCGTACCTGAAAATGATTGGTTCTTCACCCGGCTTCTTGCGCGGTCCCTTGCCCGGCTTCGCTTTCCGGTCCGGTTATGATTGGGGCACCTGCCATCGCATAAAACCATGGTTAAACCGGGTTTTCAAAGCACGGTTCTTACAACTCTACCACCCTTAAAAGAAATTTCGTCCCCGAAATTTGCATGCAGGTCTTACAATTCCCCCTCCCTTAAAAGAATTTCGTCCCCGAAATTGTACGTACCTTCAGAGTCGAAAAGACGGGGGTATTCTTTTCGCATGGCATCCTCCTCTTCCCAAGTAATTTCCTCTACGTCCTGACTTTTCCAAAGCACCTTGACATAGTAGATATCCCGCCTTCGAAGATGTTGTACCTTTCTGCTAAGGAGTTGGATTGGCACTACCTCAAAGGTTAACTCTTCTGTCAACTCCGGAGGATCAGCAACAAGGATATGCGAAGGATCTCGCACATACTTCTTCAGTAGGGACACATGGAAAACATCGTGGACGCTAGACATTGCCGGCGGCAATGCAAGTTGATAGGCCACTTTGCCGCACCGGGACAGAATTTCATAGGGCCCCACATATCTTGGACACAATTTCCCTTTTTTGCCGAACCGCTTCAGGCCTCGCCCGGTGATATCTTCAAAAACACTTTATCACCTACCATGAATTCAAGATCTCGCCTTTGTTATCGGCATAGTGCTTCGGCCTTTTGAGCTGTCTTTACCCGGCTTCTAATTTGATCCCATCGCCTTGCGGGTTTCTTCTACAAATTCGGGACCAACGATTCTTCTCTCACCGACTTCATCCCATAATAGAGGTGTCCGGCATTTCTTACCATACAAAGCCTCGTATGGGGCCATCACGGATCGTAGGCAGTAGCGTTGTTGTAGGCAAACTCAATGAGAGATAGTTTCTCATCCCAAGCCCCCCTTGAAGTCAATAGCGCATGCCCGAAGCATGTCTTCTAAAATCTGGATGGTCCTTTTCGGCGACCATCCGTGCGAGGGTGGAAGGCTGTGCTAAACTTCAATTTCGTTCCCATTGCCTTCGCAGTCCTTCCCGGGAACCCGGATGTGAAGCGGGGGTCTCCGTCGGATACAATACTTTGCGGGACCCCATGGAGTCGACTATGTTGTCCACATACAACCTTGCCAACTTGTCCATTGTATATCGGGGTCGACGGGGATAAATCTAGCGGTTTTGGTTAAGCGATCCACAATTACCCATACCGCATTCACCGACCTCGGAGTCATGGGTAGACCAGTTGAAGAAGTCCATGGTAATACAATCCCACTTCCACGCGGGCTCGGGCAATGGTTGTAGTAGTCCCGCAGGTCTCTGTCTTTCCGCCTTGACTTGGCGACGGTTTAAGCATTGGAACACATGTCGAGCCACATCAACTTTCATTCCCCTCCACCGGTACAACCTCTTCAAGTCGTGGTACATTTTCGTGCTCGCCGGGGTGTATTGAATATGGAGTGGCGTGAGCTTCCAACATAATCCGATTCCGGATTTCCGGATCTTCATCCTCGGGTATGCACAAACGCCCACGATATCTCGAGTACCTTGTCCGCATCAAGCGTAAAGTCGGGATTGACTCGACCCTTTTCCAAATCCTCCTGAACTGTCCCGAGGTATGGGTCTGTAAAGCTGCTGCCTTTAATTCCTCTTTCGGGTCGGGCAAAATCCTTAATGCTGCAAACATTAAGGTAAACTTGTGTATCAACCCTTGCTCAATGGGATCATCGCTGACTCAATTAGGTGTTGCTCTTCGTCCCCCGATGTTTGAGAAACAGCGGCGCCCAATCTTGCATTAGTACTTGGTCTGCCGGGGTTCGATGCCCATTTCCGCTTAGTGCATCAGCTACTATGTTGGCCTTACCGGGGTGATCTTGGATATCACGGTCGTAGTCCTTGAGCAACTCTAACCACCTCCTCCGCCTCATATTCAAGTCCTTACGGGTGAGACAGATCGTCGGGCTTTTTGTGGTCGGACTTAATCCGGAACTTCTCACCATACAGGTAATGCCTCCAAGTCTTGATGGCATGAATGACTGCTGCCAACTCTAGGTCATGCGTAGGGTAGTTCTTTTCATGCTCCTTAAGCTGTCTTGAGGCATATGTAATGCGGCTCTGAGATGCACTGCATGCGTCTCCTGGTCCTTGGAGTATACAAGGATATCATCAATGAAAACTATAACTGATGTATCCAACATGTCATGGAATACTCGGTTCATTAATTCCATGAATGATGCCGGTGCGTTAGTCAATCCAAAGGACATCACAAGGAACTCGTAGTGTCCATACCGTGTCCTGAAGGCGGTCTTTGGAATGTCCGAGTCCTTAATCTTTAGCTGGTGATACCCAGACCTCAGGTCAATCTTTGAAAACACACTTGAACCTTGTAGCTGATCAAACAAGTCATCTATTCTAGGTAATGGGTACCTGTTCTTGATAGTGAGCTTGTTCAACTCTCGATAGTCCATGCACAAGCGCACACTGCCATCCTTTTTCTTCACAAAGAGCACAGGTGCTCCCCAAGGTGAGATGCTTGGTCTTATAAACCCCTTGTCCAAAAGTTCCTGCAGTTGGGTTTTTAATTCTTTCATTTCGGTAGGAGCCATCCTGTCGGAGCCTTAGACACGGGCGCCACCCCCGGTAGTAAGTCTATCACAAACTCGGTAGCCCCGTCAGGTGGTAACCCTGGTAGTTCTTCTGGAAACACATCAGGGAACTCCCGTACGACCTGGATGTCTTCCAATTTCGGTGTTTCAGCGGTCACATCAACCACTGACACAAGATATCCTACTCCTCCTTTCTCTAAGCACCTCTTTGCTTTTAAGGCTGAGAGTATGAGCTTCCTCTTTCTTGGCAGCTTAACCCCTTTGAACTGGAACTCCTTCCCATCGCTGTCCTTGAGCATCAACTTCTTCTCGGCACATAGCGAGGTTTTTTGAGTGTTTAGCTAACCAGTCCATTCCCGGAATAACATCAAAATCGACATCTCCGGTTGGACTAAATTGGCTTCAAGTTCTCGTCCCTCAATACACCCGGGCAAGGTCCATAATAGTCTTCTAATACCACCTCGATCCCCATTGGTGACCGAACTAGTAGACTTGGTTGTAAGGTCTTGATGGGATGTCCAAGCCCTTTCCCGCAGGATCTTGAGACAAATGAATGAGTAGCCCCGAGTCAAACGGGACCCTTGCGGGTATCCCTGCTATATTTACTGTTCTTGAGGTTGTAAAATTTCCTTTTTTAGCTTTAAACATGCAACAATTAATGCAACAATTTAGGAGGAAGTGTAAAATAATACCGTGACCACATCCGGTGATGCGGCTGCCTCCTCGAAGTAACGGCATATACCTTGCCCAACCGCTGTTCCTTCTTGGGTTGTGGGCATGATCGGCATAGTGCCCCACTTGTTGGCAGTTGTAGCACTTGGCGTTAGGGGCCGGCCCCGTTGCTTGCGAGGCCATTGCAGGAGCTGCTTTGGGAGGTATGGTACTAACTTGTGGCCTGAATGGACGATATGGCCTGTTGCCTCGTCCGCCTCCACCTTGAAATTCGGTATTCGGCCTCTTCAAACCTCTGTTCTGGGCCACAAAGCTGTCCCTCTGGCTTGACTCAATGACACGAGCCACCTGTACAGCGTCATTGTAAATGACCAAACCTCGACCTATAACATGTCTGTAGATTTAGGAATTCCCTCTCCATCTGGTCACGGAAACTCCTGGGGAAGTACTTGTCGAAGAATGACTCTTTGAATATAGGCCAAGTGATAACCTGGTGCTTGGTTTCCAAGTATCTTCGAATAGAATTCCACCACCCATTGGCCTCTTCCTTCAACATATGAGTAGCATACAAGACCTTGTCTTCATCCTGGCAGTCCAACAATCTGAAATTTTTCTCCATCTCTCGCTATCCTTTGTGCTGGCCACGGTGCTTTTCCGGACTTCCCTGTAAAAGTGGGTGGTTTAAGCTTCAAGAACCCATCCTTTGCCTTAGCAAGGCTGTTACGAGCATACGGCGCCTGTCCATACCACCGTGGTTGATAAGCATAGCCACCACGACCGCCTCCCCGATAGCCACCATAGTGTGCACTGGATATGGACCACGGTACCGTCCCCGATACCCTCCGTGGTCCCGATTATATCTGGGTGTGCCGGTAACCGGGTGAGGCTCGGTGGCGGGTGGTTCTTGCTGTGTTGGTATTCCGGTGCCCGTGTTTACCCCCACGGGTGTTGCTTGAACATTTCCTGCAGCGGTGGCCGGCACCTCGTAGGTGCTGGTACGGGCTCGGGTGGTCCGAGCATTTTGGTTATCTCTTGAAGAACTTCTTTTTTGCTGTGCCGCCATACTAGACATGAAATTTTCCATCTTTGTTTCGGAGCTTGAAGATGGCTGCCCCCGGAATGGCGACTCTTCACTTGCCCGCCTTAGATTCTCGGATGCGTTCGGGGGGGTTCTGCTCTTCCCCACTTATCCTCTCTTCTTGCCCTTCAGAATTCTCTGCACCTGAACTCCCGTCTACCGCGAGCGTCCTTGGCGATGGCGTCTGCGCGGAAACCTACGACCATTACCTCTTGCCATTGGTACTTTACTCTACCTTGTAAGAACCTGAATACATCAAAACACATGGAGCAATTTAGAAAAATGTATCCCAACAATTTATAGCCTCAACATGTGCGTCTAGTATTTAACAAGAGTGGCAAGGAAAGAGAAAGAGTAACAGAAAGTAATCAGGCTAAAATTTCAAATTTACTCGATAACCCTCTTTTCACCAACTTACACCGTCATAGGGTCGAAAAACCCTCCGTTCATAAGGTTTTTGATATCAATTTGTACAATCCCAATACCTCTGGGGTTTCATGGCAAGGTACCGGACTTTCGGGAAGAAAAACCCCTTTTTGCCCATACCGGTCGGACCATACCCGCCGGGAGGTACCGGTCGCGGGATAAGCGCAACCGGTATACCTCCACGGCAGGTACCGGTCGCGCGGTACCGCGAGGGGGTACCGGTCGCGGGATAGTGCGACCGGTATACCTCACGGCAGGTACCGGTCGCCGCGGTACCCGGAGGGGAGGTACCCGGTCGCAGGATAGTGCGACCGGTATACCAAAAGACAGAAAAATCTCTTTAAAAATCGCGATTTTTCTTGTCTTTTCCTCATTCTCTCTTTGGTTTCTCTCCGGTGGCGATTCCTCTCCGCTTCTCCGAGTTGCTACAGTGCATCCGGAGTCCTAAGAATCGGTTCTCACTCTTGCAAGAGTCTCCACGTCGGCTAAAAAGGTAAGCTTCTTCTCCCTTTCCCTCTTTAGATGATTTTTACATCGTCTTTTTACCCAAAACCTAACTTTTCTCAAATCGAGGAATTCCAACCGTGGAAAACTCTTATTGTTGCTTGGAAAAGGTTCTTGGGGTCCCTCTAAGTGAAACCCCTCAACCTATTTGGAGTTCCATCGGTTGGTTTGCAAGAAATCAACAAAAATCGATTTTTAACCTAGGTTTTGGGAAAATTTCGATTTTCTTGAATTTGCTTGATTTCTCCCAATTTTTCACCTGATATGCCTAAGTTTGGTTTGATGGAAGAGAGCGGGGGTTACATAAGTCCTCCTCCCCAAACTTTTGGGTGAGTTCGAGGCTTTTACACCATTTACAGCCGTTACTCTGCCGAAATTTCTCAAAATTTAATACTAACCGTTACAATTTCTTGATTTCACAGGTTATATATATTCCACACTTCAAGGAGACGTTCCATCAAACACAATGAGCAGCACGCCTCCCCCAGCCACCTCGTATAACGAGAGGTATTTTCGTTCGGCGACGGCCGCCTCACGGTTTGATCGGTTTCGGTCCAAAAACATAGAATCCGGCCGGTGCGTCAACCCGGAGCATCTCCATCGCTTTGATGTAGCGTCGGCATTTGGGATTTTGGGGTGGTTACCCGTCATTCGAGATATCGAACGCACCTGCCCAAATCTGGTAAAGCTATTCTTCTCCAACCTAGAGGTGGAAGGAGATGTGGATGGCCGGGACAATGCTAGAAGTCTGCGCATCACAAGCTATGTGAAAGGGGTGGTAATCTCCTTCAACACAGCGAGCTAGCCGTTCTACTAGGGGTTCCAGGCGATGGGGACCTTGTTTCTTGTGCCCCCGGGGGTCAAAGGGTACCTAGATGAGTACACCGGGCGATGATAGCCGCGCGAGATATTAATACCGGGACGGGTTATGTCGGCCTCAAATCTTTATCCCTTACCTCGCCTATATTGCCGGATCATTCAGCATAATATCGTCCCTCGAGTGGGCATTATGGAGAGGTATCTCGGTTGACCCGGGTTCATTACCTACGGCGTTGCCTCCGGTACCGGGTTTGTGCGCCCTACGATCATGCGGGTTATGATCGCTGCGGCGATGCGATATGTCGGGTAATCTTCCATATGGTAGGTTGATTACGGCACTTCTACGGCGTTTGGGTGTCGGTATGCGGGGAGAGGCACCTAGGGAGGTGACCATGAACTCGGATATTGATCTTGAGGCCATCTACAAGATGCGGATGGACGCCCTAGAGCTCGGTGATGAGGAGTTACGGGCTCGTCCCCTCCCGCCCGGAAACCATGCGGCTCTTGCCGCGGCAGCGTTGCGAAGCGGCAGATGTCGCCGAGATGGGGGGCGATGAGGACACCCACATGGAGGACATCCCGGTACCCGCACCTCGGCATTCACCGGCGGCGAGAGTCTTCCGGGCCGTCGGACCCCGGTACATCTAGGTCTGATCCCATTCCCGAACCAGCGGGGTACACGTCGACTACGGCACCACCACGTCCCTTTACAAACCCTACGGGTGCTGGCACTTCTAGACCCGCTCCGGTTCCTAGATCGGCTAGGCGCATGCCGGCTCTCATTCCACCCCCTTCATCTTCGGACCTTTCGATTCGCATGCTCCGCGGGCTCGGGGACACCCGGAGAGTCATCCTGGATACTCGGAGAGACATCCACGGTCTCACGGCGAGAGATGGGTCGGGGAGTTGGGGCGCCGGCACGCGGCTTACGGGTCACTCGGGACCGGGTCCACCGGCTCGGGGGAGGTATACGGCGAGACTATGATATAACGGACCCGGTCCCATCCGGCCCGCTACTCCACCATAGCCCGATTAGATTTTTGCTTGATGTTTACGTATTTTATTTTGTTAATAGAGTAACCGTCCGACCGTGGACCGTACTCCGTAGTACACTTTGTATTTATTTATGTTCTCATAGTAAAAGAGTTAGTTGGTATTGTTTAAAACTTGATTGCTTAAAATTTCTCTTCATTATTAGTATATTATGCAATCTTTCTTAAGTCTCAGGCATCAGACAAGCTTATGGTGTGTTCTTATTAATGTTTTATTATTTTTTTTTTTTTCCTAACTCGGCTCATTGGACACGGATGGCTGAAGAATGATTAGTCGGACAGAGCCTAGGGCTCTACGATACCAAGTTGTCACACCCCAATTCCGGCTGAACCGGAAGTGTGAGTGAACCGGTAATAAACCACGGTTCACACCGGGATCTCGAAAGACCGTGTCAACCAATCATCCCCGAGCAAACCATCAAAATCCGAGTAATACTAGCGGCGGAAATAATTATATCAATGAGCTGAACTAAATGATAAATTTAAATAATTAATCCAATTATTCCATCATCCATCGGAATTTAATTATTATTTTTATTACAAAGCTTTTTAATTGAAAATAATCAAATCAAAGAGGAAAGACACGGAAGGAGCACTCGCATAACGCATCATGCTCGTCCTCCACACTCTGTGTCTCCGGGGCAGCCACCATCGCCCGTAGGTTGGGGCGGTCACGTAGTCCTCCACCGTATACCCTGCATCCAAATCTGAAAAGAGAGATATATATATCGGGGTGAGCTACAACACAGCTCAGTAAAGCACAAGACCAATGCAACATCCACATGCATGAGTTAACATTACAATTTGGGCCAGGTATAACTTGCAATTGTGCTATGGTAAGGTTTGGCGGCCACCGCACCTCCATGCACGAGAGTGTGAGCACACCCAATAGTCAGGCTCCTACCACACTACTACTTGTTGCCCCACATCACTCACTCCGGTATAGAGATGGGACTCGAGTCCGGCGGGCGGGAAGAACCACAATCCCACGTCCTCCTCCCGATACCCCATACCGTACCAATACCTAAACCCCCTATTGGCAAGGGCTTGCAAGTGGGTTCCGTTTCTAACCAGTCCTAGATGTCAATACAAGTAGGCTCCACCCTAGTACAACCGTCTACGGCATAGGGATAGAGCTAGAGCGTGCAGGCCAGGCTGGAGACCACAATACCTCACCTCCCCCTGATACCCTACCCGCAACAAGCATACCAAGATGGAACTATACGCAAGTAGGCCCTATCCCAACATCGCTCCCTATGGCATAAGGATAGAGCTAGGCGTCATGGCCGGGTCAACGTCGACATCGGAGATCACCATGCCACATCACTGCGGCCGGATCAGCGTCAACATCGGAGACCACCCGCCATAACCTCCCCCCGATACCCCACCCATACCAAGCATGCTAAGATAGGGTGCTGCGAAGGCGTCGGAGTGAGGAATGATCCCGGGCCCCGGCCCTTCCCATTCCACACTCCAACTAAAACAAACACATGTCTAACATCCATCACACCTAGCATATGAAATGCATGAACAGATAAATCAAATAAAATTTACACTACATGACATGTGATATGCACAATCCATCAAACAAGCATATAATTTGATACAGAAAATTAAAGAGCTCTCTAAGGTTTATTATTAAATCTTTAATTTAAGTTTCGGGTCTTGTCCCTTACCGACGCGTGGTGTTAATCCTTTTCGGCGTCGGAAGTTTCACATACAAGTCCTACACAACCATATTTTCATGTTAATTTCCATTTATTAGAGTTTTAGAAGCCAAAACCCGGCTTTCCCGGACAAACAGGGCTCAAAACACATACCGGTCTCGCACATACCGGTCGCGAGGATAGTGAGACCGGTATGGTGAGACCCGGTATGGGTGAGACCGGTATGGGTGAGACCGGTATGCATACCGGATGCACACATACCGGTCTCACTCGGATCCGGCCCGAGTGCAACCCGGTATGGTGCCGGCGGTATGCATACCGGATGCACACATACCGGTCTCACTCGGATCCGGCTGAGTGCGACCGGTATGGTGCCGGCGGTATGCATACCGGATGCACACATACCGGTCTCACTCGGATCCGGCTGAGTGCGACCGGTATGGTGCCAGCGGTATACACCGCGGCCCATACCGCGGGATTTTCCCAAGGATATACCCTACGGCGTGATTTTCCGAGATCGAGGTCTCCACGGTAGCTCCCTAAGGTTTCACCTATCATCTGCTAAGGTCCAGTCTCCGAAGGGTCCCTACGGATCTTGGCTAGAATGCCAAAAACCAACCAGATCCGAAAGAAAGACGAAATGAATCTAAGCCTTTTTCCATCGGATCTCACGCCGCTTCGCGGCTCCGATCCGATAAACAACCCTACAGGAAGGATAGAGCACTTTACCGGTAGCGGTTGTCAGTTGGCGGCGAGTTCCTCCACCGACAGCTCCTTCCTTGGCGGCGTCAACCTCCTTGAACCCTCAACTCCTTCTCAGAACAAAGGGGTTCACGGAGCGTCTCCCCCTCTATTAATAGAGGGAGGCCGTCCAAAACACGCTCCCCCCTCATATGGAAACTTTAAGTTTCCATTTTTGGGAGAAACACAGCTCCGAACACATACCGGTCTCGCACATACCGGTCGCGAGGATAGCGAGACCGGTATAGTGAGACCGGTATGCCATACCGGTTGCGGGGATAGTGCATCCGGTATGGTGAGACCGGTATGGGTGAGACCGGTATACCATACCGGTTGCACTATAGTGCATCCGGTATGGTGAGACCGGTATGGGTGAGACCGGTATGAACTTAGCCAATTTTACACATTTTTCGTACCTGAAAATGATTGGTTCTTCACCCGGCTTCTTGCGCGGTCCCTTGCCCGGCTTCGCTTTCCGGTCCGGTTATGATTGGGGCACCTGCCATCGCATAAAACCATGGTTAAACCGGGTTTTAAAGCACGGTTCTTACACCTCTCGACATCGAATATTTTAGTTGATGATGCAGGTACCATAATTGCAGATTATATAAATGATTCGGTGTATGCGTGAGTTGCTGCGTTGGAGGCTGAAGACTTAGAGGATACGCATGACCCCTCATGCGAGTGCAAATCATGCGTGTTCTATTAGGATTTTTATTTGGATTTATAAAAGATGTAATTGATATTTTATTTACTTATGTCTCAGTTGATACAACAATAATTTAATATTTTAATTATGATTATTACATTTAGAATGCTCAGTTCATTTACTATAAGACTTCCACTATTGTGTATTATTCTGATTATGGTTGTGGATGTGCATGATTTTATTTTTAATGGATACCGCCAATTAGAGATCCTGGTTGAACCTTTGGTTTATTAGCGGTTCATCACACCGTTCTGAATGGTGTAGAATTGGGGTGTGACACCTTGGTATTAGAGCTCTCGTAGGTCTTACCCATTGAACCTGAATACTTTCACTGGAGTCCATGAGCTGTGTTAGGATAAATTAAAAGCTTTAATACAAACAAACCATAAGCACCAGTGTTGGTTGAGACAGAAATTAAACAAGACGATAATGTACATATAAAAGGTGGAACCATATATATACACTCAAACAGAAAGAGAAGACCAAAAAATTATCCTAATAAATAAATAATATAGGGTATTATCTATAAGTTGGGTAGTTATCCAAGTATACAAGGATATAGTATAGTAGCAAGAAGGGAGCTTCTGTAAAGCAAAAAATTGAATACCGAGTTGGTACTCACAAGATGTGAAACTCGATGTATGACAAAGGAAGGAGAAAATGGCTAGTAATGCCTAATTCCCTGCAAAGGTAAAGGGAAAAATCTCAGGCCAAATCCAACAGAGATAGGAGAATAACGGCCCTACATTAAGAATAAGAGAAACTATAAAGAAGATAAAGCTCTACTCCTGGGTGATGTGGAGACTCAGAGTGAGATCCATTACAAGCTGATCTATTGCCCACTAAGCAAGAAGAGGATGTTGCAACTTGACCCCACCACTATCTGGGTTGAGAATGGGTAATGAAAACTCATCTGAGAAGATACTAGATAATGATAATCAGATTAGAACGAATCAAAGGAGGTGAACAACTAGGCCACTCCAGCCAATCACCTGGACTACCCAAGTTGCTGATGTTGCATCAACACCTCCGAGTCAGACCAAGTACGGTACCAACTGGTAGCAACACTGTACCCCAACACCTGTTAGCTATAGCACAGTGCATACCATATAGCAAGACCCTGTAATGCACATCCCAGTGCAGAAGCATGGTGCATAACAAGCAGTGTATCAAGGTGGTTACCCTTGTCAGCCACCGATGTATGGGATAGCTGCATCATGACAAAATGATCTGACCAAGGATTGAGGAACATTTTTTGAAGACGAAGCCTTAAACATTTTCAGCAAAGGATCAAATCTATTGTGGCCATGTAACTAGATATGTTTATATAGGATGCGGTGCATTATTGATTTACTCTTATGATTATAGAGGATGCACATACCAGATTTTAATTTCTCTTACCTTGACAGATTACCTTCTTGATTTAACCTATCAATCGGAGTTATAGATATTGTTTCTTTAGTATTAGTCCTGATCTGAGCCACTCTCATGATCAACAACATGAATAGAGATATGAACTGAATGAACAGTTAAATGTTTAATCATGTTGAGCGTACATCTTTTTCGATTTTACCTGATTTACTGATGTACGAAAACCTTCTCCAGATTTATTCCTATAGTGCCTTGACCAATGGCATTATATATACTCAATAAAACCTGTAACCATAAGGTTAAGAATTGTAAAACCTCTATTTCCATGAATTTGGACCACCGTGCAACTTAACGACCTTTTAATGCCGGTTGGATTACCACAGATTTACCCCTGATTCTTTAAACCTAGGTTCACTAGATAAAGCAAGTGTTTTTCATTTTGCTAAATCGACAGAAGGAAGTGAATCACTTTTGGATGAATATTTTGATTCAAACACTCCATGACCTTTGTTGATAAAGATGATTAGTAATAATGGAATTATTGGAAGAAAGATGATTGGATTCAGATTAAATGCTATAGCCAATGAATCTCAGATGAAGTAATGGAGAATCTGTTTTGAGATTGCTAAATGGATGGATATGAGTCAGTCTATAAAAGAGTGCATGAGCAAAAGTGAAAATTATCAACGGTAGCCAGTAAAGAAATAGATAGCACTCAATTAAAGTTAAAGATGGTTATATCGGTATGAATTTTAACAAGGTAGAAGATTCCTAAAGACAAATCTAAGAGTGGATACAAGGATAAAATCAAAAATCATGTTATTGATAGTGTTCAGATTAGTATGAGTAATACTGAATTATGCCCAATGTCGAGTGAGATGATTAAGTAAAGACCAAAAGAGTTGGCTGAATTAATGAAATTATAAGCATATACCCTAATGCTTATAGATAGACTTGGGATATGAAGTAACAATCACAAGATATTTTTTGAGGTATATGAAAGAGAGATCAGGATAGAACAACAAGGATAAAAGAAATATAAGTTAATGAGTGCAATATGAGATTTTGAAGATAGTCTTTGAAAAATCATAAGAGATGAAGGAACTAGACAAGATCTTAAGACCTTTACACTAGATTTTGCTAGTTCAAGCCCCTTTGGACTAGATATGCATTAGATGAGTGTTATGAACAATGTCCGAATAGTATGGATGGACAGAAGTAGGATGCAACCTAATTCGACTTGAGATGGCAGACTTTGACATCATCTTGGGATAGACCGGTTGTCTCCACACTCTACAAAGTTGTATGTGCATAGAAGAGGTTATCATTCAAGAATAGAGATGACATATAATTTAGTTTTATTGGAAGTAAGTTGCTCAAGAAATGAAAGTTGATCCTCTCTATGCTAAAGGCCAAGAGACGCTTTGAAGAGAAAGAAGTTGGATATATGGTATCTGTGGTATACGTTACCAAAGAAGCACCACAGATGGAAGCTATTAATGTGATGCATAAATTCCTAATGTGTTTCCAGGAGACTTACCTGGGTCACCATCCGATCATATGACCGAGTTCATCATCGACTTGTTACCAAGGACGATACTTGCATCAAAAGCACCTATAGAGTAGCTCCTACAGAGTTGAAGGAACTGAGACTCAACTACAAGAGTTATTAGACTAAGGTCCTAATCGGCTAAGTATTGCATCATGGGGAGCGCCAATGCAATTCATGAAGAAGAAGGATGGTAGTATCCGATTATGTATAGACTATCGAGAATCGAACAAGCTCACGATCTAGAATCGATAACTACTACCTCGGATCGATGACTTGTTTAAATAGTTGCAAGGAGCAAAGGTATTTTCTAAGATTGATCTTCGATCAAGATATCATCAGCTGAAGAATTTTGGACAGAAATATCTCGAAGATAGCTTTTAGAATTAGGATTGGACATTATGAGTTCTCGATTATAATGTTTGGATTACCAATGCCCTTACATCTGTTATGGAATGGATGAACTGGGTGTTTCATAACATGTTGGACACGTCGGTCATAGCTTTCATAGATGATATTTTGGTTTATTCCAAGAATGAAATAACTCATACAACGGAGCTTAGAACCGCTTCACAACAGTTGAGAAGTGAATAGATTTATGCCAAGTCCAAGAAATATGAAACCCGATTAAACAAAGTGATCTTCATAGATCATGTACCATCATAAAAAGGGATTAAAGTGGACCCTATTAAGATATAAGTAATCATATGGTGAGAAACACTTAAAGGGTATTGCGAAGTTCAGAAGTTTCTTGGGTTTAGCTGGTTATTATTGTCGATTTTGGAGGACCACTCTAGGATCGCAAAACCTCTTACCAAGCTAACCAGGAAGGGAGAGGAGTTTAATTTGACTGACAAGGGTAAAGAATATTTCTAGATTCTAAAGTAAGATTCATATCAACACCCATCTTGATCGTTTCGGCACCAGGGAAACCTTTTACCCTATCCATCGGAGCTTTCAGATTGGATCTAGGATGCGGGTTGATGTAAGGTAAATAAGCGATTTCATATGCTTTAAGAAAACTGAAAGAGCATGAGAAGAGTTATCCAACTCATGATTGGAGTAAACAATTATGATTCATGCAATGAAGACTTAGAGACATTATTTAAACGGAGAAGAATTTTAGATTAGATCGGATTACAAGTGTTTTATTTATCTCTTCATTAGAAAGAGTTGAACATGAGGATAAGGAGATGGTTAGGAATACTTGAAATATTAAGACTGTGATATTCAATGTCATTCGAGCAAGGCTAATGTAGTAGCTAAGGCCTTAAGCAAAAAGGGAATTATGAAGTCCAAAAAAGGACCGGGTATAAATGCTGCCCTATGTTCCGCAGCAATAGATTTAGATTTGGAAGAAGAGTGACATATAATAGAAGCTAGTGATGATCCAATTGAACGAGAACTTATGGATGAACTTATGGAGCAATAGTTCATCGCTTGCATTCATTACATTAAAGATCTTCTCTGAATTAATGGATGAAGTAAAAGTAGCAATTTTGTTAGATCTGTATATAAGAATAATGTAGGAGATTTAGAGAAAGAAAAACCTAACCCTGACTTACTTTGGATCCGGAGACGGTACTCAGATACAGAGGTAGATTCTGAATACATGAAGATAAAGACTCGGATATTATGAAGAGGATAATGATAAGAATCCATTGTACTCAATATTCAGGACATCCTGGAGTACCAATATGTATCATGACCTGAAGAGATGGTACTGGTAAAGAGGAATGATAACAAATGTGGTTAGTGTGTGTTCTAGTGTCTGAATTATCAGCAAGTAAAGGCTGAAAGACAAAGACCAACGTGGCTCACTACAACCACTATTGGAGCCAGTTGAAAGTGGAACTACAGTATTACAATGAACTATGTCACCGATTTGTCACTAACTCCTAGATCGGTTGACACAGTATGGGTAATTGTTGATCGCCTAATGAAAATAGCTCATTTTATTGCTATACAACCTCGGTATGCTTTGGAGTGGCTAAATAAGCTATATGTGGATAATATTTCCAGATTGAATGGTATGCATGAGAGCTTAGTGTCGGTCAGAGGCTTATGCCTTATCTCAAAGTTTTGGGAGGATCTACAGAAAATAATAGGGAAAAAGTTGAAGTTTAGTACCGCATTTTACCTTAAACCGACGGACAGTCGGAGCGGACTATACAGATCCTAAGAGATATGCTCCGAGCTTGTAAAATTGATTTGAAGGAACTTGAGTTGAGAAGTTACCGTGAATTAAAGTTGCTACTAAGCTACAATGTAAATGTTACCTATGAAGCATGGTACGGTAGAAATGTCAAATTCCTTTATTTTGGAATAAAGTCGGTGAATGAAGAATTTTGAGACCTAAGTCTAATGAAGAAAACTATCGAGTGACAAACAAGATCAAAGAAAAGGGGCAGGATAGCTCAAGATGTCAGAAGAGACACCAAGACCTTGAGTTCGCCATAAAGGACAAAGTGTTCTTGAAGAAATCACTTATGCGTAGTTTGAAACGATTAGACAAGAAGGGAAAGTTGTATTCTATATATGTGTTGGATCTTATAAACTTTGGAGAGACGTAGAAAAGTTGCATATCAATTAACGTTACCGCTATCCATGTCTAGTGTGTATGATGTATTTCGCGTGTCTCTATTGAAGAAGTACATTGGAGATCCATATCAAAGATATTGACCACGAAATCACTGGATTAGATAGAATGTTTAACTATTAAAGTGGTACCAGCCTAGTTCACTAGTTGGAAGGTACGATGTTTCCAAAGCTGGGATAATTATTATATGATGGTAACCTGGCAAAGACAAAACGTAAAGAAGATGGCATGGAATGAAGAAGATGTAATGCAGAAATAGAATTCCCACCTAAATTTAAATTTTGAGGACAAAATTTATATTAAGGAGGGGGGAGTTGTAAGATCCGTACATTTAAATTTTGAGGACGAAATATCTTTTAAGGGTGGTGGAGTTGTAAGACCCGCACGCCACGAACCTGGTCTAACATTACATTTCGTGTCGTGACCCGTCTACATATCATGGTCCAGCCAAGTGGACCAAGTGTGTGAAGAAACCCAAGACCCAATATGAAATTTTACTCAAAAACAGTCAAAATGAGGGTAGGGTCGCATGCCTAAATAGGAAGGTCCGACCCCCACCATCGACCCATGACCAGGTGTCACAGGGGTCTCGGATTGTCCGACCCCCCCATCGACCCCCCATCGACCCCCGGTAATCAGTAAAAATAGTACGAACCGAAAATTAGAAAACTTTCCTAATTTCAATAGGATTCCTTCCTAATCTCAATGGTACTTATTTTGAGAGTTTCTACTCTATAAATAGGACGTCCCTAAGCCTCTTTCACTCCTTTTAGAACCCTAATTGGATTGAGAGAAAGAGAAGAGAAGAAAAAGAGAAAGATAAGAGAAGGAAAGTGGAGAAGAAGATCAAAGAGTAGGTTTCAGAGAAACAAACCTAATTCTCAGGTATGGATACTATCTCCATGAAATTCTACAGACCTTAGAATAGATAGAGAAGAGGGAATGATCTAGGAGAAACCCAAATCATCCACCCATGTTTAGGTTTTCATGGAAAACTATGGGGGAGATCATGAAAGCCATATAGGTGAATAAACTACGGTTCTAGGCCATAGAACATGTGTGGAATGGATTGTAGAAGCAAGCCATAGGACCCCAAACACGAAGAATGAACTGTAGGATGAAAAATTGATAAAACCCACAGAGGGTCACACGGGGGTCGATGGCCAATCGACCCTACCAGACCCTGATCATCGACCCCCAGTGTTCGGGAAGTCCCGAATAGGGGTGGTCGCACCCAGGGTCGATGTAACCTCTGACCCTAGCATCGATCCCCAGTTAACAGCATGCTTTTAAAGTTTGAATTAATTCTAATTAAATTCTATCGACTTGGTTAGGTCTTCTAGTGATATAACATTGATATATAGTTGATTCTTAAAGCATGAAAGAGGATCTACGATCAAGTAAAGGTGAGAGAACAAGACCTAAACTAATTGGTTAATAATAAACTGTTTTATTCTTGAGTCCAATGCCATGAATGATTTTATGCGTGTATGAATGTTATGTGCATTCAACATGTCATCTAATATTTCTATTATTACTGTTCATGCATATTTATTTATTATTTATGACATAATGATGATGATGATGATGATAGGAATAGGCATGTGGATGTATGTATGTGGTTGGTGTGCTTGATGCAAGCGAGTATCAGGGGGAGGTGTCATAGGCGGGGCCTCAGCACTCTAGCTCTACCTCTAACTCAAGTCTTGTCCACTGACATCGTCATATCGCCATTACCTTAGCGGAACTATTATGTCGTAGGGTACGAGGGGAGGTGGTCTCAGACTGTGTAGTCTCTGACTCTTCCGGGGGCCTTAGCCCTATCACTATGGACGTATTGAGGGATGCTAGGGTGAGGCCTTGGATACACTGATTGGCATTAGGATTGGTTAGTTGCGAGCCCAGTTTGCAAGTCCTCGCCAGCAGGGGCTTATGTGTTGGTATGGGTAGAGTATCAGGGGAAGTGTCATAGGCTGGGCCTCAGTACTTTAGCTCTATCTGTATTCCATGATGGGTGCATGTTGGACGACGAGTAACTGGGTTATTTGGGTGGCTTCACACACTCGTGTATAGAGGTGCGGCGGCCACCTATCCTTTCTATAGCACATTGCAAACTTATTTACCAGACCAAAGATATGAATTGAGTGCATGCATATATTTGTTGCATTATATTGTTTGCTCACTAAGCCTTGATGTGTGCTCACCCTCTCAACGTCGAATATTTAGTTGATGATGCAGGTACCACAATTGCAGATTATATAAATGATTCGGTGTATGCGCGTGTTGCTGCATTGGAGGCTGAAGACTTAGAGGATACGCATGACCTCTCATGCGAGTGCAACTCATGCGTGTTCTATTTGGATTTTTATTTGGATTTATAAAATATGTAATTGGTATTTTATTTACTTATGTCTCAGTTGATGCAACATTAATTTGATATTTTAATTATGATTATTACATTTAGAATGCTCAGTTCATTTACTATAAGACTTCCGCTATTGTGTATTATTCTGATTATGGTTGTGGATGTGCATGGTTTTATTTTTAATGGATACTGCCTATTAGAGACCCTGGTTGAACCGTTGGTTTTTTAGTGGTTCATCATACCGTTCTGAATGGTGCAGAATTGGGGTGTGACACAAGTTTTCAGATAATTGACAAAACTATGAACTGTATCCAGATTTGTCACATTACACAAGAATGACCATAAGTAGGTCTTTCGAAACTCAAATCAAGCTCAACCTTTTTTCATAGAAAGATAACTTAATATATTATATTTCCTATGAAAGAGTTGGATCCCAACAGAAAGTAAAAATAGGTCAAAAGCAGGTTCTTTTTATGAGGCACAAACGGGAGAATTTGTCCTGGAAGCGGAAGAGCTACTTAAACTCCGTGAAACCCTAACAAGGGTTTATGTACAAAGAACGGGAAAGCCTTTATGGGTTATATCCGAAGACATGGAAAGGGATGTTTTTATGTCAGCAACAGAAGCCCAAGCTCATGGAATTGTTGATCTTGTCGCGGTCGAAAATAGCGGTGATTTCCCGTGAATCTCGAAACATAACAAAGTAAAATATTATAGGAAATGGAAATAATTCATAATCATCCGGTTAGGATCGATCTAAACCAGCCCCATTCTGTATACGATTCAACATGCCAACTATTAAACAACTTATTAGAAACACAAGACAGCCAATCAGAAATGTCACGAAATCCCCCGCTCTTCGGGGATGTCCTCAGCGCCGAGGAACATGTACTAGGGTGTATGTGTGACTCGTTCAAATCATGAGCTGGAACAAAAGAAAGGAGACAGTTTTTCCAGTATCAATGCCCAGGATCACTGAATAGGATAGAATCGAAGAATCCTATTCACTATCCCTAAGCCCAAACATGTGCACTGGTTAAATCTATTCCAGATTTTTGACAAGTTGCACCATAAATTTCAAATAAAATTCTATTCTTAATGAAAATTAAATAAAGACATATGTTTATCTAGATAATTGTTTGATCTAAAATTTCATCAAGAAAAACAAGTTAAAACAGTATATTTTGTTTGTGAAAAATGATTCTTTTCAGTCATGCAAATCAGTACATCATGATAGATTCAAAATCAGATCACTATGCACTTAAAAATCGATATAAATTCAAAAAAAAAATTGAAAAAATATTAAACCAGTGCCATGTTTTAGAAGACTTCCATGTCTAAAAAGTTCATATTAAGTGGAGTTTCTAATTATGGCCATAAGACCTTTGTCTAGAGACTTTCTAATGGAGCATTGCATTACATCCGAGAAAAACAGCAATGTCAAAGACAAATTTTTTGATATATTTTTCCAATTCGAAATGGAATGAAATTTTTAGGATAGTCTTCTAACATATCAGAGAGACTCCCATAAAATTTTGGGCTTCAAAATCTTAGAAAAAATACATATTATGTACGTCCTAAGTTTGAACCCTAAATTTGGAAATTTTAGATTGGAAAACCACTTTATGAAATTTATAAAAAAACATCAAACATCATTGTATATCATTCAAAAATTCATCATTGAATAGCTTAGACAAATTATCATTCATGAAAAATGTTAGACATAGGCTTCCTAACATTAACAAGCATGTAATAAAGCATTCATGATTGAGATTTCATAGAAATTAGCCTTTTTCAAGCAAAATTGGCATTCGAGCAATGGCCTCTAAATTTTTTAGAGTACAAACCTTGTACTCAAATCAAGCAAAACCGTCGATAAAGGGTGATTGGAGGTTGTATCAATCATCTTTGATTGCGAATCCTCCTTCTTCTCTCTTCTGCTTCTCTCTCTCTTTTCTTTCTCTTTTTTTTCTTCTTTTTCTTTCTTTTCACTTTTCTTCTCTCTTTCTTTCTCCCTCTCTCACATTTTCTCTCTCTCACTCATGTCCTCCTCTCTCTATCTCAAACTTCTTTGTTTTTTATTTTTTTTATTTTTTTCCACCGCTCTCTCTCTCCTTTCGGCTTCTTCCCATCCTTTCCACTTGTCTTCCTCCTCTTTCTCTCGGCCTCCACTCTTTTTTTTTTTCAATTTCCAGCTCCTGCTTCTTTTTCATCTCTTCTGATCTCCCCCTTCTCAATCTTCTCGGATCCCTCTCTTTTCTATTTTTTTTTCTTGTATTGATCTCACAATCGATCTCTCTGTCTGCCTCAATCTTTTCTTTTCCTTCTTCCACTTCTTTCCTCTTCTCAATCTCATCAAATCCCTCCCTTTTCTATTTTTTCTTTTATTGATCTCACAACCGATCTCTCTCTTTGCCTCAATCTTTTCTTTTCCTTCTTCGACTTCTTTCCTCTTCTCGATCTCCTCGGCCCTTCTTTTTTCTTTTTTTGTTCTTTTTCTCACCGATCTTCTTCTCTCCTCCCTCTTCTCTCAGATTTCATTCCTTTTTCTCTCTTTTTTTTCCTTTTTATATTCTCCTCCCTCAATCTTCTCGGATTGCCTCTCAATCTCTCATCTTTCTTTTTTTTCTATTTGGATCCTGCTTCCTTTTTATATATAAAACATATTAATATATAATATATTAATATATATAATATAATATACATATAAGACATATGTATATATTATATGATATATTATAATATATTATACATTATATAATCATATAAATAATATATAAAAGAAATACATGCATATGTGCCGACATGAATTGGTCTGGATTGACAAGGATTGACTGGGTTGGGCCAAGACTGGCTTGGGTTGAGCTGAGTTGATTGGATTGACTGGAATTAACTAGGTTTTCTCTCTCTATCATTTCATGGGCCATTTTCATTGTCATTTCGCATAGAATTTTCTGATAGCCTCTATTCTAAATTTTCTCCATTCACTTTGTAGAATATTAAAAATGGGGAATATTGAAACTTGAATCACCTCATTTGGAAATAAAATGATCAATTTATGAATTTCTGAAGTTTAAGCAGGCCAATTATCGATAATTTGGCTGACCATTCTACATGGGATCCTTCGGAGACTTCTATCGGAAATCCTTTACGTCCACTTTGTAGAGTACTATAAATGGAACATAATGAAACTGAAATCACCTGATTTGGATATGGGGTGACCAAAATATGAATTTCTAAAGGTTAAATGATCATTTTCATGTGTAATTTTGCATGGGACCCTTCAGAGACTTCTACACAAGATTTTTTACGTCCACTTTGTAGAACATTACAAATGAAGAATAATGGCCTTGGAATCATCTGAATCCGACGTAGAACGGAAAAGATATGAAGCTTTGAAGTTCTAATGATAATTTTGCATGAAAGCTTACATGGGACCCATTGGTGACTTCTACCCGGGATTTTTCACGTCCACTTTGAAGAGGACTGAAAATAAGGAATATTGGCCTTTGAATGATCTGATTCCGATATCAGATGACCCAGATATGATGTCTTGAAGTTTGAATGATAATGCATGCATGATACGATAATTACGTAAATGCCCTTGCACTTTCAAACTACGATATCTTCCTTGTTTGAAGTCAGAATTTGATGATTCCGGTCTCATTTTGAAGATAATTTCATGATCTTTTCATCCAAGTAGATAATAGCCCATGACCCTACTGTGGGGTTCAGTAGAGAATCATAAATCTTTGTGTTAAAGGCTGAAAACCTGCCATATTGGTTCACTTATGTAGAGGGTGGCAAAAATGGGTGCTTACAACTAGTTTGTCTAGAATTGGGGTGTGACAACTTGGTATCAGAGCTCTCAGGCCTTGCCCATCAAACTTAAATACTTCCACTCGATTTCATGAATTGAGTTGGGATAAATTAAAAGCTTAAATACAAACACACCCTAAGCACCTGTGTTGGTTGAGAGAAAATATAAAGAGGACAATAATGTATATATAAAAGGTGGAACCATATTTATACATAGATAGAAAAAAAAATCTAAATGTATCTTGATAAATAAATAACATATGGTACAGTCTACAAGTCGGATAATTGCCTCAGTATACAAAGGATATAGTACTGTAACAAGAATGAAGCATCTGTAAAGTAGAAAATTGGAATACCGAGTTGGTACCTACAAGATGTGAAACTCGATGTATGATAGAGGAAGAAGAAAAATGGCTAGTAATGCCCAAATCCCTGCGGGGTAAAGGGAAAGATCTCGGGCCAAATCTAACAGAGATAGGAGAAGAATGGCCATACACCAAAATGAGAGTAACTATAAAAGAAGATAAAGCTATACTCTTGGGTGATGTTGATACTCAGAGTGAGATCCACCACACGCCGATCCATTGCCTGCTGAGCATTAAGAAGACGTTGCAACTTGACCCCACCACTATCTAGGTTGAGAACGGGTAGCGAAAACTCATATGAGCAGATGCTAAATAATGATAATCAGATTAGAGCAAATCAATGGAGGTGAACAACTAGATCACTCCAGCCAATCTACCAAGACTACCAAGTGCCTTGGCTATGGTTGTAATAAACTTTGCCTGATAAAATGCACGAGCAACAACAGATGAGACCGACTATGCAAGTTGCCGTGGAAATCACTATCCAAGTTACCATTGCTACACCAACACCTCCGGGTCAAACCAAGTACGGTACAGGTTGGTAGTAACACTATACCCCCAGCACATGTTAGCCATAACACAATGCCTACCATATCGTAGGTCACAATAATGCACACCCCAGTGTATAGAAGCTTGGTGCATAACATGCAGTATATCAAGATGATTACCCTTATCAACCACTGATGTATGGGATAGCTGCATCCTGGCAGAATGATCCGACAACGGTTGAGGAATATTTTTCTAAAGATGAAGCCTCAAATGTTTTCAATAAAGGATCAAATCTATTGTGGACATATAACTAAATAGGTTTATACTGGATTTCGTGCATTATTGACTTACTCTTATGATTATAGAGGATACAGATACCTGATTTAAATTCTCGTGCCTTGACAGGATATCTTTTCGATTCAACTTGTCAATTGGAATTATAGATATTGTTTCTTTAGTATTAGTCCTGATTATACCATTCTAAGTTACTCTCATGATCGATAACATGAATTGAGATATCAACTGAATGAACAGTTAAAGGTTTAATAATTTTGAACATACATCTTTTCGATTTATACCTGATTTATTGATGTACCAAAACTTCTCTAGATTTACTTTTGTAGTGCCTTGACCAATGGCATTATATACCCGATAGAACCTATGACCATGAAGTTAAGAGCTGTAGAACCTCTACTTTCATATATTTGGACCGCCTTGCAACTAACAGTCGTTGGTTGTTGGTTCGATTACTATAGATTTACTCCTAATCCTTTAGACCTAAGTTTACTAGATAGAACAAGTGTTCGTCATCATACTAAATTTGAAAGAAGGAATTGAATTGCCTTTTGATAAACATTCTGATTCTTACATTTCCTGACCTTCTTTGATAAACATACTAAATTAATAAGGGAATTATTAAATGTAAAATGATTGAATTCATATTAGATTCTATAGCCAAGAAACCTCTGATGAAGTAATAAAGAATCTATTTTGAGATTGTTGGATGGATAGGAATCATGGTCTGTAAAAGAGTGCATGAGCAAGAAGTGAAAACTTCCAAGAGTAACTAGTAAATAGTAGATAACCCGCAAATAGAATTAAAGATGGTTATATCGGAATGAAGTTTGACAAGGAAGAAGATTTGTAAAGGCAGATCTAAGAGTGGATACAAGGATGAAGGCAAAAACCATGGTATTGTTAGTATTCTGATTAGTACAAGTAATACTGAGTAATGCCCAACGTTGAGTGAGATGATTAAGTAAAGACCAAAAGAGTTTGGCTGAATTAATGAATTTATAACCATATACCCTAATTCTTATAGGTAGACTTGGGATATGAAGTGAGTAACAATCACAAGATACTTTTCGAGGTATATGATAGAGAGATCAGGGTAGAATAGCAATGATAAAAGAGGTGTAAGCTATTGGGTTTTTTGGGATATAAGATTATTAGTGTTAGTCTTTGAAAAATCGTAAGAGATGAACGAACTAGATAAGCTCTTAAGAACTTTAAACCAGATTTTGCTAGTTCAAGCCCTTTTGAACTAAATGTTGCATAGGCGAGTATTATGAACAATGTTCGAATCGTATGGATGGATAGAATTGAGATGTAACCCAGTTTGACTTGAGATGACAGACTTTGACGTCATTTTGAGGATGGATTGGTTGTCTCAAGACTCTACAAAGCTATGATGTGCATAGAAGAGGTTGTCATTCAAGAATAAAGATGGTACATAATTTAGTTTTATTGGAAGCACTGCCTAAGAAATGAAAGCTGATCCTCTCTATGCTAAAGGCGAAGAGATGATTTGAAGATAAAGGAGTTGGATATATGGTATATGTGGTGTACGTTACCAAAGAAGCTCCACAGATGGAAGATATTGATGTGATGTGTAAATTTTCTGATGTGTTCTAGGAGTCTTACCTAGGTTACCATCTGATCGTGCGACCGAGTTCGTCATCGACTTGTTGCCATGGACGATGCCTATGTCCGAGGGACCTATAAAATAGCTTCTACAGGAATGGAAGACACAACTATGGGATTTATTAGACAAAGGTCCTAATCAGCTGCGTATTTTACCACGGGGAGCGCCAGTGCTATTCATAAAGAAGAAGGACGGTAGTGTCCGGCTATGTATAGACTACTAGAAATTGAAGAAGCTCACCATAAGAAATTGATGTCCATTGTTACGGATTGAGGACTTGTTCGATCAGTTATAAAGTGCAAAGGTGTTCCCTAAGATCGACCTTAGATGGAGCATCCTTAATTGAAGATTAAAGATAGTGACAATATGAAGACGACTTCCAAGACCAGGTACGGACACTATGAATTCCTGGGTATATCCTTGGGATTAACCAAAGCACCAACATATGTTATGGAGCTTATGAACCAAGCGTTTCATGATATGTTAGACACGTCGATCATAGTTTCATTGACTATATATTGGTTTATTCCAAAGACGAAGAAAGTCCTATAATGAATTTTAAAATAGCTTCACAACAACTGAGAAGGGAGAAGCTTTATGCCAAGTCCAAGAAATATGAGACTTGAGTAAACAAAGTGATCTTCTTGGATCACGTAGCATCATCAAAAGGGATTAAAGTGGACCTTAGTAAGATAAAAGCAAATGTAAGGTGAGAAGTGCTTAAGAACATTCCAGAGATCATAAGTGATTTAATTTAGCTGGTTATTATAGCTGATTTGTAAAGGACCACTCTAGGATCGCAATACATCTTACCAAGCTAACCAGGAAGGGAGAGGAGTTTGTTTCGACTGACAGGTGTGAAGAATGTTTCTAGACTCTAAAAGCAAGGTTGATATCAGCTCCCATCTTAATCGTTCAGGCACTAGGGAAAACTTTTATCATGTACATCAATGCATTCGGATTGGGTCTAGGATTCGAGTTAATGCAAGGTGAATCCACAATTGCATATGCTTCAAAACAACTGAATGAGCATTAAGAGAGTTACCCGACTCATGACTTGAAGTTAGCGATGGTGATTCATGCAATTGAAACTGGGAGACATTATCAGAGAAGGCATTCTGATTAAATCTAATTATGAGAGTTTTACTTAGCTCTTTACCTAGAAAGAGTTGAACACGAGGCTAAGGAGATGGTTGCAACTCCTAAAGGATTAAGACTATGATATTCAGTGTCACCCGTGCAAGGCTAATATGGAAGCTGAGGTTTTGAGCAATAAGGAATAATGAAGCCAAAAGGAGGACCTAGTACAATACCTACCTTGGGTTCTACAGCAACAGATTCAGATTTAAAAGAATTGTAGCATATAATAGAAACTCATGATGATCCAATTAAGCAAGAACTTATGGAGCAATAGTTCCTCAGCTGTGCTTGTGGCATTAAAGATCATCTCTGAATTGATGGATGAAGTAAATGTAGCAATTTTGTTAGATCTGTATATAAGAACGGTGTAAGAATATTTATAGAAAGAAAAAACTAACCTTAACTTACTTCGGACGTAAAAAAGGTCCTGAGATACAGAGGATGATTATGCATACCTGAAGTGAAAAACGCAGATCATAGATACAAGATAATGCTAAAAACCCATTCCATTACGTATTGGGTACATGCTAGAAGTACAAAATATACCAAAAAAATAAGAGATTATTTTGGTGGAAGGGAATGGAAGTAGTTGTGACTAGATGCATGTTTCAGTGACTGAATAATCAGCAAGTCAGGGCTGAAAGAAAAAGACCAACATGCTTACTACAATTACTATTAGAGCTAGTTTGGAAGTGGAACTACAATACAATGGACTATATCACCAGTTTACCACTGACTCCCAGATCAATTGATGCAGTTTGGGTGATTGTTGATCGCCTTAAAAATATAGCTCATTCCATTGCTATACAACCTCGGTGTGCATTGGAGAGGTTAACTAAGCTATATGTGGATAATATTGCCAGATTGAATGGTATGCCTGAGAACATTGTGTCGGTGAGAGGCTCATGCTTTATCTCAAAGTTTTGGGAGGATCTACAGAAAATAATGGAAACAAAGTTGAAGTTTAGTATCGCATTTTACCTTAAACCGACGGACAGTTGGAGCGGACTATACAGATCTTAAGAGATATGCCAGGAGCTTGTGAAATTGATTTCAAGGAGCTAGAGTTGAGAAGTTACCACTGCTTAATTTTGCTACAAAGCTACCATATAGATGTCACCTATAAAGCATGATACGGTAGGAATGTCAAACTCCTCTATTTTGCAATAAAGATGGTGAACAAAGAATTGTAAGACCTGAGTCTGTTGAAGAAACCTATCAAGTGGCAGACAAGATCAAAGAAAAGGGCCAAGACAGCTCAATGTTGTCAGAAGAGACACCAAGACCTCGAGTTTTCCATAAGTAAAAAAGTGTTCTTGATGATGTAACTTATGCGTGGTTTGAAGTGGTTCAGTAAGTAGGGAAAGTTGTGTGCTATATATGTTTTGGACATTATAAAATTTTAGAGAGACGTATAAAAGTTGCATATCAACTAGCGTTACTTCCGTCCATGTCTAGTGTGCATGACATATTTTGTGTGTCTCTATTGAAGAAGTACGTTGGAGATCCATATCAAAGGTATTGACCATGGATCCATTGGTTTAGATAGAAGATTTAGCTATTGAAGTGGTACCAGCCTAGTTCACTGGTTGGAAGGTACAACATCTCCAAAGCTGTGTTAATTATTATATGAAGGTAACATGGCGAAGACAAGACGTGGAGAAGATTACATGGGAAAAGGAAGATGCAATGCGGAAACAATATTCCCATCTATTCAATCGAAAGGTACATCTAACTTTCGAGGATGGAATTTCTTTTGAGGGTGGGGGAGTTATGAGATCCGTACATGCAAATTTTGAGGAAGAAATTTCTGTTAAGGGTGATGGAGTTGTAAGACCCGCACTCCACTAACTTGGTTTAACCGTGTCATGCCAGGTCTTTCCATCATTCCTGGTCCAAGTGGACCCAGCGTGTGAAAATAGATCACAAACCGGTATGGGAATCGAGTTAAAAACTCTGAAAGCATACCTATGGCCGAATACCTTGGTAGGTATGGTCGACCATAAGGAATGAAACAAAACTCAAACCATAAACCCCACAGTCGATGATTTTGACCCTTTGGTCGACGGTTTATGCGATCGTATGATCGACTGTGAGATCCCAGATCAGACTCCAAGTTTTGAAAACTTTCTTAAATTTAGGGTTTTCTTTCCTAATTGAAAAATTACTCTATATGGAGAGTTTTTCTCTATATAAAAGATGTCCCTCAATCCTTTTTCACTCTTTTGGAACAGTAGTAAACTCTAGAGAAAGAGAAGGGAAGAAAAGGAAGAGAAGGAGAAGAAGAAACAGCTAAGGAAAGGAATTTTCTAAGAAGAGATTGGCTCTTTATCACAGGCATAGGTATGAACCTAATCTCTAGAGATGTAAACTCTAAGGAATAAGACTTCTATGGATGATAGGCAATATTAATTTATCATGATCCGTGCGATTCCTTGAGTAATTTTTAAGGATAACCATGAGGGATGAGTTTGAAGGTTAAGGTTGATAAAAAACTGCTAATGATGGCCATAGGATGACCTTATAATAAACCCCATTGAAGATCATAAGAACTGACACAGGAAGAACTCGAATTACATGTAGTGTATGACCAGAAATCTCAAGGTCGTAGCTACTGTCGACCATACCATGACCAGCATGACCAAAGGATCACCATGGGCATTCGTAAAGATTTCAGAAACCATATGGTCACAGTTATGGTCGCACCTTATGCTACCATAGGGTATCGACCGTAGGCAATAAGGTCGATAGAGTATGAGACCATAGGACCAATCAGACACCTATCAGTGCTCTATTTCGATTTTCAACTACTGTAACTTATTCAATATGAACCCTAACATAAATTCATATAATTTTTAGGTTGTTAAATCAATTCAAAGATAATTTCAAGGCTTTGAAGGAGATCGAGTATTGCTAATAGGTGAGGGAACAAGACCTAAACTAATTGGATAATAACAAACTGTTTATTTTTATTGAGTCTAATGCCATAATTGATTCAATGCTTGTATGTTTGTAATGTACATCTCACATCTCATCCAATATTCCTGCTATTACTGTTCATGCATATTTAATTCCATTTATTTATAACATGATGATGATGATGATGATGATGGTAGGAATAGGCATGTGAATGTATGTGTCTGGTTGGTGTGTTGGATGCGAGTGGAGCATCAGGGGGAGGAGGTAGCATTGTGGTCTTTGAGCTCGTCACCCAACTCTAGCTCTATCTCTACTCAAGTCTTATCCACTAACATCGTTGCATCGCCATTACCTTAGTAGAACTATTACATCGTAAGGCATCAGGGGAGGTGGTCTCGGACCGTATGGTCTCTGACTCTACTTGGGAGCCTTAACTCTATCTCTATGGACGTATTGAGAGATGCTAGGGTGAGGACTTGGATACACTATTTGGCAATAGCATTGGTTAGTTGCGAGCCCAGTTTGCAAGCCCTCTCCAATAGGGGCTTACGTGTTGGTATGGGTAGGGCATCAGGGGAAGTGTTAGCAGTGTTTGATCCAGACACTTTAGCTCTATCTCTATTCCATGGTAATTGCATGTGGGATGGCAATGGTGTTTGATCCATTGGACGGATTCACACACTCGTGTATAGAGGTGCAGGGGTCACCAAACCTTTCTATAGCACATTGCAAATATGAATTGAATGCATGCATATGTTTGTTGCATTGTTTTGTTTCCTCACTGAGTTCAAGTTGGAGAGCTAACCCTCATGCGTGCAATTCTTTTTAGTTTCTGATATTGCAGGTGTTGCGGTTGAAGATTATATGAATATGCCAACGTATGGATAAATGGCAACTCTGGATGTGCAAGCTATGGAGGACGAATGTGGCTCGTCAAGCTAGTGTTTCAACTATGTTTACGCTTAGTGGTTAACTTTCATGTTGTGATACTTGTAATCAGTATTAATTTTGTTTTGGTTACTTGAAGATAACTTGTTAAATATTTAATTATCACTATAGACTCTCAGTTCATTATTAATAAGTCTTCCGCTATTTATTTAGTTACTCTGATTATTATTGTGAAATGTGTTTTGGTTTAAAATGGTAGGCATAGCCTATACGAGATCCTGGTTTGAACCATTGGTTCTCATGATGATTCATCACACCATTGGTTAGTCCAGAATTGGGGTGTGACAGTACAAGAAGTTTGCAATCTAAAGACCTGAAGGGTAGACTTAACTTCTTTCCAAACGACATAGATTTAAAAGAATGAGCAGCCCAAGAGTCAATGAGTACTGGCGAGTATGCCATTAATAGTTACGATACATGTGATTTGATTTAATTTAGTCTACATGCTCACACAAGGTATTTCAAAACAAAAGGTTGAATCATACCTGTGACCACATCAGGCGATGCGGCAGCATCCTTAGAAGTAATTGCATAAACTTTTCCTTGCTGTAGTTGCTTCCTTAGCTTAAGACAATCTCTTGAATAATGCCCTACTTGATCGCAGTTGAAGCATTTAACTCCAACATTACTTTCCTTCTGTTAAGGATAGGCTATTGGGGTAGTCTTGGATGCAGCATTGAAGCCTTGAGTATGGAAGGGTTTGAATGTTCTTGAGTTTCCTCCGTTGAACGTATTCCCATTCGGCTTTTTTATACCCCTATTTTTAGCAAAATAACTCTCCCTTTGGCTCAATTTCAATACTCGAGCAATTTGTACTGCTTCATTATAAATCATCTTTTCTAGTCCCAGTACATGCTCACAGATGCTTCCCCTAAGTCCCATGACGAACCTTCGGGTTTTTGTAGTTTCATCTTGCATACTAGAGGGAGCAAAGATAAACAGCTCTTCATAACTTTGTAGTTGATACTGAGCACATGCTCCATACATAGGCAGTTGGTACTAATAGTTACCTTGGTTATGTCCACCTTGCGGGGCCTTAGTATTTTGCACTTGAACTTGTAACACTGGCGTTTGAGGTGCTGGGGTACCGTATTGCTACTACCAGGTACGATACTGGCTTGCCCTACAGGTAGAGGTGTTACGTTTGCAACTGGGGAAGCAATTCCTATAGTAGCTTGCAAGTTGGCTTGCATTTGCTGTATCTGTTGCACTTGTTGTCCTAAATCCATCACTACAGTAGCCAAATCCGTAGGTGGTGCAGGTAAGTTGGTTAGGTTGGCTTGGGGGTGAACATCCTGAGGCACAATACCTTGATTCCCAACATTTCCTTATTGTCCTTGCTGACCTTCGTTGTCATTGGCCTCCATAGGTGGTGGAGGTGGGTTTGCATTCTATCTTCTTTGGCTAACTCTACGCCCAACCATTTAAATTCGTGGATAAATGGTACTTGGAAAGGCTGTACATGTGAGACAAAATAGAATGGTAGTATTAGGTTAGTCTCACCATGGAAAGCGAGATAAGAAACAAAATTGCCAAGCAAAAGTTCGAGTAGAATAAAAAAGCAAACAACACTCAGTCACACAGTCGAGAGCCTACGGTCACATGTTGTGAGACCATAGGTTCGACCATCAAAACTTGGCAACATCCCGGGACCCTATGGTCGATCATAAGGTCGCATGTTTTGGTCGAATTATGCGACCTTAAGAATCCAAATCAGGTTTTTAAACCTATTTTCTGAGATTTCACTCTTATTTCCTTTTTCTTCTTCCTACGGTCTCAACTCAGCTCGCCACCACTGCATTGCTATAGTATCAACCGTTGGACCTTGGTGATTTTTCCATCGATCGACAATCTTCCTTCCATTCCTCAAGGTATGTTCTCTACTCTTTTCCATTTTTAAGCTTCCATACCTAGGTTTTCACTCTTTATAGGGTTTTCATCAAATTAACATCTTTTTTACCATAAAAATTTGATTTTTGTTTGGGGCTATTGCTATTGGCTATCCAATAGATGAAAGCCCTCAAGAAAATTTGAGTTTCATCATTTGTTTGGTAGAAATTTGAAAATTCCTAGTTTTGACCTAAATTTTGGGGTTTTTCCCAAATGTCAAATTTTCTTCAAATCAAATCTTCTTACTTAGAACTTTGCATTGTATGAGCCTTGTAAAATGATTTGGGACCTATGTAACTCCTCTTGCCTAATGTTTGGGTGAAAATTGAGGCTTTTCCCCATTTTACGTCATTATGCTGCCCAAATTTAAAATTTTCTAACATGTTTCCCTTATTTTTTTTCTCTTGCAGTTATCATGGTTTGCACCAAGGTTCCTTGAGTCCATGACCCAGGTCGCTTCCTATCCATTGAAGCTGAGGTACACTATCCATGGTTTGATCGAAAAAAAGTGGAAAGGGGTCGGTGTGTGAACTTAACCCACTTAGCCCTGTTTAATGTGGAGAGGGCATTTGGTGATATGGAATGGCTTCCAATGATCCTGTACGAGGCTTGTACCCTCCCAGATTTAGTGAAGCAGTTCTACTGTCATCTTCAAGTGAAGGGTGACCTAGAGGATGTGGATAGGAGTAGATAACTTTGGATCGCCAGTTGGGTGAAAAGGGTTCCTATCTCTTTTAACTGTCAGGAGTTGACTGATATCTAGGGCATTTCCAATGATGGACAGTTGGTCTACTGTGCACCAAGGAAGCCCTAGTTCCTATCTACACAGGTGCATGCAAAGATAGACAATCAGATTCTTTGGGATGATCGATGGGGAATAAAGGTGGTTAACCTGCATCCAGAGCCACCAGTCTACTGTATGATTATCTAGCATAATCTAATCCCTCAGGGTGGACACTACGAGATGGTCTCTCAACTGACTCAGTACCTGTTGTATTGTATCTATACTAGGCAGCCTGTCTGTCTCTCGTACATCATCCTTCTAACTATGTACAGAGCTACGTTGCCTAACTTGAGAGGTAACTTACCCTATCGACGGCTGATCTCCACCTTGCTCGCGCGTCCACAAGTAAACCTAGAGAATGAGAGGATTTTTGAGAATACCTTTTCAGTTGACATTGATTGGGAGGCCATCAGTAGGATGGGCATGAGAGAGATACAGGTCAATGATGACGAGAGGAATGCTATGAGACGTCCTCTCACTCGGGTAGCAACAGCAGATGCGGAGGTGGAAGCAGTAGCAGTAACAGAGGCACATGAGAGTGATGATGAGGAGGATGATGATAGGATGTACATGGATGTGGATGCCATACCTCCTCCATCACTAAAGCATTCTACTGGAGCTGGTCCTTCTCGAACTTCTCACTCAGCTAGCCCTTCATGCCGACCATCAGATGAAATGAAGGCGCTACTACATGAGATTCGCAAGGCTCAGCGTGCTACAGACCAGTGGATAGTAGATCTAGCGGCTAGTCCGAGCGACCCAAACTCAGATAGCCTGGCTTGCGAGAGTATATGCTAAAGACTATGATAGGGACCGTTAGACACCTCCACCTCCAACCCCCCCCCCCCCAGCTTCATGATTGCCATTTATATTGCATAGTAACTGTCTGGCATGTGCATTGTACTCTGAATCAGATGTATATTTTTCTTATTTTTATTCGGTATATATATATATATATATATAAATTATTTTCTTCTTTACATAGGTGCATTATTCCCTTTGTTTATGTTTAAAATAACACAGGTGCTTATGGTGTGTTCTTATTACAGTTTTTAATTTTATTCTAACTCAGTTCATGACTCATGTGGAAGTAGTTAGGTCAATGGGTAGAACCTGGGAGAGCTCTGATACCAAGTTGTCACACCCCGATTCTGAACTAAACATAATGGTGTGATGAACCGTCAATAAACCAATGGTTTAACCAAGATCATCGTTTGGTAGTACCCACCATATCAACCACACATACATTCCACAGTAATAATCATACATAATAAACAAATAAGTGAAAGTCTTTATAAATATGAACTGAGCATCTAACCATGATAAATAATTATTTAAGCCAATTTTCTCTAAAACTCAAGACATAAAAGTAATTAACCCATTACATGTTCTAATAATAAAATATAACTAAACTAATAAAAAATGCACTGGTTGCACTCACAAGAAGAATCATGCGTATCTTCTATAGCTTCAACATCCATGGCCGTAACGTGTCCACACAACGGCGCATTCACATAATCTTCAACAGTAGGACCTGCATCATCAACTAAAATATTCGACATCGAAAGGGTGAGCACACATCATGACTCAGTGAGCAAACAAAACAATACAACAAACATATGCATGCATTCAATTCATATCTTTGGTCTGGTTTTTAAGTTTGCAATATGCTTGTTAGGGAATTTTGCCACGTTGTCAATAAAACCACGACATGTAGGACTCAACCAACAAGCCATGTGGATGTTCCTGATTGGACATAAGAAAGCATGTTTACAAACTCAATCAAAGAAGCAAAGGGCAAAAGCGGTATTAAATGAAAATGCACTATTCACTATAAATAGGGCAAATCTCGAGAATTCAGGTACGAGAATATTTATTACTCATTACTCATCTTGGGATTCTCGCTCTGACACCTGGGACGGAGAATCTCACACCTACCCCACTTATACTTAAATATTATTGTGGGCTCTACATCGAGCCCATCAACTGTTCACAGAGCCTTAACTTTGGCAACAGAGTGGATACGGGGCCACCGGCCCGCCTCCTTTCCTTGTCTTTGCTTGTCTTGCAGGTCCAGTCAGTTTGGTGGGCCAACGGGACCGACAAGGGCCGAAACAGTTTGGCGCCCACCGTGGGGCCCTTTGAGATTTGACATCAATAGATAAAAGCCAGAGAGAAATCTTGAGCTATGAGCTCGAGGAAAACCCAAAGCCATATGGTCAATCCCAATCCCCCTCTGATTGACCAGCGAATGAACCCTGAAGATGCAGATAGGTCAGAACCGAGACCTAATAGAGATAGAGGAAAGCGAGTGGCTGAGCCAGTACCCTCGCATGAGGCGTTCGTCACATACGAGCAATTTAAGACCGTGGCACAACAACTCGCGGTGCTAACCAGATTTGTGCAAGGGTTACAACCCCCGATCGCTGAGGCCACATCCCGTCCCCCCATAGGCGTCGTCCCCACTATTGATCCACATAAGGAGGCTGACCTCCCTAGAGATCCTCCTCGAGATTGTCAAGGGCAAAGCGGAGCTAGACCCACCAGACATGGGACCGGCGCCCACCCAGCTCCAGAATTAAGCGGAACGGGATCGACGTCACAGCACGGGAGGATCCTTGCCCGAGAAAGGCTCGGCCCCCAACCAAGAATAGTAATTGGATGAGGCGAAGATGCCTTGGAAGAGCTTTTGATTCCATGACATGCAACGCTACCAGAGTCGTCATGGGCACAGACAAACAAAGTGCTCCCATGGACCCGGAGGTAGCCGTAAAAATAGCGGACCAGTTAGCAGTCTTGCACTGAAAGGTCGTAACGATGGAGAAGGCAGGGGTGACCGAAGATGAGGACATGTATTATTATACGGACAACCCTCTGACCGATATCATCATGAGGGTCCCCTTGCCCAAGTGGTTCAGCATGCCACCAGTAGATTCCTACGATGGGTCCACCGATCCGGTCGACCATCTGAACAATTTTGTGGGGGCGATGGTCCTCCATGCGAACCCTGATGCGATCATGTGTAGGGCCTTCCCCCTTACTTTAAAAGACGCGGCCCGGATGTGTTTTAGCAACCTACCTCCCCGTTCTATTGACTCTTTCAAAACTATGGGATGGTTGTTCAGAATGCACTTCCAAGGAAGCAGGGTGCAGCGGAAGACAAGCGCGCACCTTATGAATATGAGACAGAGTCTGATGACAGCTTGCGGGCCTTCTTGGCCAGATTCAACTTGGAGGTACTACAAGTAAAGGATATCGACGAGGCGGTTCATTTTGCTACGTTGAGAGTAGCGGTCACTGACCCAAAGATTAGGTTTTCCATCTCCAAAAAGGCACCGGCAAACTTGCAAGAGCTCTTGGCCCGGTGTGAAAAGTTTGCCACAACTAACGAGATCTACGAAGCCAGCAAGGGCTTAGTGGACACTCCCCGCAAGCGAACAGACGAAAGGCAATACCTCACACGGCCAGGAGAAAACAAGAGGTCGAGAAGAGAGGAAGCTCGAGCTAGAAGCCTACTCCAGAGGAAATTCAATGATTACACGCCGCTCAACAGGTCCCTCGGAGATGTATATACTCTCATCGCTAACGACGGGTATCTCCAAAGGCCCCAGAAGATCTTAACAGAAACGAGGCGGAGAAACCCAAACAAATACTGTCAATACCATCGGGACATTGGTCATACCACCGATGAGTGTTGAAATTTGCAAGCAAAGATTGAGGACCTCATTCAATGAGGATACTACAAGCAGTACGTGGATCACAATGCCCCAAGGGTACACACGACATCAGCGAAAGATCAGAGAAGAACACCCTTCCCGCCACGAGAGAGAACTCCCGAAAGGGTACCAAGAAGACAAGAAGGAAGAAAACCCAGGAGTATAGGAGGAAGAGAAGGTCGAAGGGATCCTCCTCAGGAGGAAAGAAGAAGAGATAGGACAGTCAAGCCCCGGTACCCAGACAGGTGTCATGAGCAAGAGCCTCGTCAGTAGGGAGAAAGAAGAGAAAGAGGACTGACCCCGGCGCATAGGGACATCGGAGTCATCCATTGTCAATTCGTCTATACCCCTCAACAAGTACACGAACCGGGAAGGATATTGAATTCTTTGGAATCCCGGGGGAGGCCTCAGCTAAGAATCTACCCCAGGTTGCCACGACGATGCCGGGACCAGACTCCTCCTCCGCCACCATTGTGTGTTCTCGACCTGCCCCTGACAGCAGACTTACCCTGTAATCAAGTGGCTACTATCGGAACTGCAAGGATGAGAAATTATCTACAGAGTACGAAGGCCAAGGCGGCCACCCCACTGGTCGAGGCGGTGCAAGAAAATAATACAGCAATTGACCGGCCCTCACTGGCCGAGGCGGCCACCTCGGCCACGGCCGAGGATTTAAGTTATGATCCCTCTAAGCAAGGACGGAAGGCGATGACTACCATCGGCGGACCAGCGGCTGAAAACACATCTGCCAAGGCTAGAAAGGCTTATGCTCGGAGTGTCAAATCAACTTAGTGGCCCGGGAAGAGGGCCCGCATAGGAGACTTCCTGACATTTAACGATGAAGATTTGTGCGGTCTAGAACTGCCTCATGAGGACACCATTGTCATCACTTTGAGGATAGAGGACAGCGATGTACACAAGATTATGGTCGATACGGGCAGCTCCGCTGATATCATCTACTGGAAAGCCTTCCAGCGCATGGAAATTCCACACGAGCATTTATTACACGTAGGTTATCCCTTGGTCAGTTTCTCGGGTGACCTCGTTAATGTGAAGGGGTCTATCCGGTTGCCCATCAGGGCAGGCACTTACCCTCGGGAATCAAGGGTCACGATGAACTTCTTAGTAGTCGATGTCCCTTAATCTTACAATGCTTTGCTGGGACGGCCTGGTATGATCGCGCTCAGGTCGGTCCCGTCTCCATTACATTTGGTCATCAAGTTCCCCACGCCAAGAGGAGCGGGCGAATGCTGGACAGATCAGCTCATATCGTGAAAGTGTTATTTAGCCGAGCTCACGGATTACAAAAAGCCGGCCCAAGCCTTGCAGGTGCATGTCAAAGACCTGCGGGATGATCCCAAGCAGCAGAGAGGAGCACCCGCCGAGGTCCTAGTCCATGTCCCTCTGGTGGAGGAGAACCCAGAGAGAATGATCCAGATTGGATCATCACTCGCAGAACCTTAGAAGACAGAGCTAGTAAGTTTCTTAAAGGCGAATGCCGATATTTTTGCCTGGTCCGCGGCCGACATGCCAGGAATCCCATGAGACGTTGCACAGCATTTCCTAAATGTAGATCCTCGGCACCGACCCATGCGGCAGAAGAAGCAGACGTTCGCAGCATCTCACCAGCGTCTCATAGATGATGAAGAAGTAAAATTGTTGGAAGCAGGATTTATCAGAGAAATACATTACCTGGAGTGGATTGCCAACGTCGTCATGGTCCCGAACGCAGAGGAAAAATGGTGAATTTGCATTGATTTCACTGAACTCAACAGGGCATGCCCAAAGGACAGTTTCCCCCTTCCTCGGATTGACCAGCTCATCGACGCTACGGCCGGACATGCACAACTAAGCTTCATGGACGCCTACTCTGGTTACAATCAGATTCAAATGCATGTGGCCGACTCGGAGAAGACTGCCTTTGTCACCAACCGTGACTTCTTTTGCTATGATGTAATGCCCTTTGGTCTTAAAAATGTTGTGGCCACGTACCAAAGGTTGGTAAATAAAATCTTCGCAAAGCAGATCGGAAGGAACGTGGAGGTGTATGTCGATGATATGCTAGTAAAGAGCCTGGTCGGGAGGGACCACATTAAGGACTTGGAGGAGGCTTTCGGAGTGCTACGACAGCACAGAATGCGTCTCAACCCTGCCAAGTGTGCGTTTAGAGTCACTTCGGGGAAGTTCCTCGGATTCATGGTTTCCAGCCATGGCATTGAAGCAAACCCCTCAAAAATCACCGCCATCCTCAGTATGCCAGCGCCGACCAAGGTGAAGGAAGTGCAAGAGCTAAGCGGACGAGTGGCCGCCCTAAGCCGATTCATGTCTCGATCAGTGGACAAGTGCCTCCCCTTTTTCTAGACCCTCAAGGGCAACAAGACCTTTGAGTGGACAGCAGAATGTCAGCAGGCATTCGAGACATTGAAAACATACTTGGCATCTCCTCCTCTATTGGTTAAGCCTGAAGTTGGAGACACATTAAAGTTGTACTTGGCAGTATCTTCGAGGGTGGTAAGTGCCATGCTCATCAAGGAGGTGGAGGGCGTCCAGCGTCCGATTTATTACGTCAGTAAAATTCTACTGGAGGCTGAAACCCGGTATAAATTCATCAAAAAAATTGCTTTAGCATTGGTGACGTCTGCGCGGAAGCTCAGGCCTTATTTTCGGGCGTATTCTATCACCGTCCTAACTAATTAGCCCCTCAAGAAAATTCTGTCAAAGCAAGACATCTCGGGCCGGGTAATCAATTGGGCTGTCGAATTGGGGGAGTTTGATATCACTTACAAGCCTCGCACGGCCATCAAGGCTCAAACCTTGGCCGATTTTCTGATTGAGTCATCTCCTCCCGAAGAAACGAAAGAAGCAGCGAACAGCCCAAGCAAAGAAAGCACCTCACAACCTTGGACCCTGTTTGTCGATGGGGCATCGAACAAGACTCAGTACGGTGCTGGTTTCATACTCACCAGCCCCAAAGGATTTCAGATTCGCTATGCCCTTCAATTCATGTTCCACGTGTCTAATAATGTCACCGATTACGAGGCCCTGATAGCCAGATTATGCCTGGCCAAGGCAGTAATGGCCAGAAGAGTATAAGCATCCAGCGACTCTCAGCTGGTGGTGCGCCAGGTAAGTGGTGAGTACGAGGCAAAGAATGTTAGTATGGCCGCGTACTTGCGGAAGGTGCAGGAGGCAGCCTTGGTTTTTGACAGTTTTACACTGCGCCATGTGCTTCGGGATCAGAATACACTGGCAGATTCCCTATCAAGATTGGCTACTTTGGATTTGCCTAATCTGGATCATTCGGTGTACACCGAAACTCTGTTACACTCAATAGTGGATCCCAACTCTAAAGTGGCACTACCAGCAGCATCAGAGCCATCGTGGATTGACCCAATCTATTCATTTCTTCGAGAAGGCACCCTACCAAAAGATAAGAAGTAGGCCAGGTGGATACAGTCCAAGGCCACCCACTACGTGGTTGAGGCAGACACTCTGTACAAGAAAGCCTTTACGTTCCCCCTGTTGTGGTGCTTGCGCCCATCAAAAGCAGCATTGGCTATCTAGGAAGTTCACAAAGGTATTTGCAGAGCACATCAAGGGGGGAGAGTCCTCGCTCACAAGATATTGTGTCAAGGCTATTAATGGCCAAAGATGTGAAAGGAGTCCATCGACTACGTAAAGAAATGTGGGAAGTGCCAGATGTATGCCCCAGTTCCCCACCTCCCAGCCACCCCCCCCTGAGGTCCATAGAAGCAGCCCCCATTCCCTTCAGGAATGGACATCATGGGTCCGTTTCCCTCTGCTCAC
The DNA here is from genome assembly GCA_028583415.1 of Protea cynaroides. Classification (NCBI taxonomy): domain Eukaryota; kingdom Viridiplantae; phylum Streptophyta; class Magnoliopsida; order Proteales; family Proteaceae; genus Protea; species Protea cynaroides. Next base: position 23,091,574 of record CM053274.1, read on the forward strand.
TACCAAAGGAAATTCGTCATAGTCGCGGTGGATTACTTTACTAAATGGGCCGAGGCGGAGGCAGTGTCCAACATACCGGAGAGCGCAATACGTGAATTTTTCAAAAAATCTATTGTTTACCGCTATGATATTCCCCGAGTGCTGATCACTGACAACGGCAAGCAATTTGATAATAGGGCCTTCTCCAAATTCTACGAAGAACACTGCATTGACCATCGGCAGGGTGCGGTGAAGCACCCCCATTACAGCGGACAAATGAAAGCTACCAACAAGATTTTGCTCAAAGGCATCAAATCCCGATTGGACGGCGCCAAGGGTCGATGGTTAGACGAGATGCCACACATTTTGTGGGCCGATCGGACAACCCCAAAAAAGGCCACAGGAGAGTCCCCCTTCAGGCTGGCCTTCGGCACTAAAGCATGTGTCCCCCTGGAGGTGAGGATCCCCTGACATAGGATCACAAACTATGATCCTCCCTCAAACGATGAAGGTTTACACGCAAACATGGACCTCCTAGAGGAAACAAGAGATCAGGCCCAGATCCGGGTAGCTGCTCACCAACAACAAGTGGCCCAGCATTACAACAAAAGGGTGCGTCAATGATCATTCATGGTCGAAGACCTTGTTCTCCGAAAGACCATCGCATCCGACCCCACCAATTAGGGAAAATTAGCTCCCAACTGGGAAGGACCCTATCAAGTTACACAGGAACTACGGAGCGGCACGTATCATCTAGTCGACATTGACGAAAAAGCCTTACCACGGGCATGGAATGTGGAGCACCTTCGCCCATTCTACCAATAGTTTTCTTTTTTCCTTTCAATGATGTAACTCGGCCATTGCAGCCATCATTTCAACATAGGGAAAGGATCATTTGGCTTCCAATATTGTCTCCATACCGACGTCACAATGGTCCAACCTAAATTAAGACCTATGCGGCCGACAGAGTTCACCAACTAGTGAACATAGTTGGCCGAGGAGGGTAGACTGCACCCCAACCTTTGGTCGAAGTCCCATACGGCCGAAAGAGTTCACTAACTTGTGGACAGATTTGGCCGAGGAAGGTAGAATGAGCCCCGACCTTTGGTTGAATACCCATGCGGCCAAAAGAGTTCACCAACTTGTGGACACATTTGGCTGAGGAGGGTAGACTGAGCCCCGACCTTTGGTCGAAGACCCATACAGCCAAAAGAGTTCACCAACTTGTGGACACATTTGGCCGAGGAGTGTAGATTAAGCCCCGACCTTTGGTCAAAAACCCATCCGGCCAAAAGAGTTCACCAACTTACGGACACATTTGGCCACAGAGGGCAGACAGCCCCAATCTTAGTTTTGACGGTCGCACGTTGACATACAATAGTCAAGCCAGTTTAAGTCGTACACAATTCAAGGAAATAAAAGACAGCAGTTTGAAGACAATAAAAGACAACTTATATTGACAAAGGTTCAAAAGAGTTCAACAACTTACATCAACTTTCAAAAGCAAGGGCCCCCCTTACATCAAAAACAATGAGGCGTCCCATTGGCATGAAAAAAAAGAAGAAAAAAAAATATAATTACATAGACAAGTCCTTAGCTGATCTCTTCTTGAGGAGCCACCCCGGTGCCGGCGGCTTCATCAGCAGTTCACAAAGGAGAACCACCAGGGGTGTGGAGAAGACCTGTGGGAGACGTCACACAGGGCTGAGGAGTAGCTGGTGTCTCGTCATCCCCTTCAGGGGAAGGGGGAGGATCCTTTCCTTCAAATACCTCTGCCAGTTTCCGAAGAATCTTGGCATCATCCACCTCTGGTACATCCGTCGGCACATTGATAGGCCTCAGGCATTCGGCGTCGGCATAGTCCACCCCGGGAACTTTTTCATCTACATACTCCTTCAACGCCTCGGCTCCTTCGGTGAAACTATGAAGGGAGCATCTTCCCACCAACTCCTCGAAGGCCTCCGACTTCTGATATAGGCGGACAGCCCCGGCGGCTATGGAGTGAGTCTTGAGGAATGCCTTCTTGAACTTCGCCCCTCGCTCTTTGGAAGCTTCAACAGTGGACCGCAGCTTGGCAATCCTCTCTTCCGTCGCCTTCTCTGCCTCCTGATAATGGACTCTCTCCTCACGCATCGCCTCCACCTCGGCTCGGAGCTCAATGACTTCGGCGGTCACTGAGGTGACCTCGCATTCCTTGGAGCGGAGTTGTGCCCTGACATCCTCCCTCTGCTCCTCTTCCTGATGCAGCTTCCGGTCCGTCTCGCTCAAGTCCTTCGCCATTTTTTTGATGTGCTACTTCAGTGTCTCCATGTACACCCCGAGCGGAGCAAAGACAACAGGAAAGGATTAGGCATGTAACTAAAGGTTGGAAAGAGGTTCAGGGAACAAAGACAACAACTTACCGATGCAGCTAGGGTGTCAGGGCCGGATATCAAGGAAGGTGTTGGTAGGTCCTGCACCAACTCCCAATCTCCGGGCAGGATGGCCCCCTTCATTATCTCTCGAGCGGCACAGATGTCGCCAATGGCCGTGTCGTCCTCGGTCAAGGCCCAGTCGGGGCGAAACGCCTGCTCATCGCCAGTTTTTCTTCTGGGAAGGGGGCCGATGAAAGGAATACGGTGAAACTCACTCATGTCCCCCCTGCCCCGGGTACTCCCTCGGCCTAATGGATGGAGACGCAGCTATTGGGGGCATAGAGTAGTGCAATGCCTGTCCCCGCCTGTCCCCGTCAATTCGGCAAGCGTGAGAACTGCCTCAGGAGTGGCAACAGAGGTCCCCTTTCCTGAAAAATCAAGAACACGATACCGAGGGATCAGGGGCATGGCATAGATATGGGCGGCATCGGCCAATGCAGAGTCAGGGGATGTCTTATGAGATCTTTTCAGGATTTTCTGCGCCACGCCCCCTCACCGCTGTGCTTGTCCGACGCTGCCCTCTTCCCTTGATCATCATGGGATCTCTTCGCCGTGACCTCCTGTTCTTAGGCGGCCTCCTTCCTCCGCAGCTCCATCATATATTCCTTTGACAACATCACTGCAACATACAAAAACATAATCAGCCTGTATTTTCTGCGCCACGCCCCCTCACCGCTGTGCTTGTCCGACGCTGCCCTCTACACTTTCTGGGACGCCATGGAGTCTGACTATATTATCTACATATAGCTTGGCCAGCTTGTCCATGGTATACTGAGGTATGACCGCAATGAATCGAGCTGTCTTGGTGAGTCGATCGACTATTACCCAAACTGCATCCACTGACCTTGGTGTCAAAGGTAGACCAGTGATGAAATCCATAGTAATGCAATCCCACTTCCATGCAGGCTCCGGTAGTGGTTGTAGCAAACCTACGGGTCTCTGTCTTTTAGCTTTGACTTGCTGGCAATTCAGACATTGGAACATGAAACTAGCTATATCTGCTTTCATACCCCTCCACCAATACAGTCTTCTTAAATCATGGTACATTTTGGTACTTCCTGGATGTACCGAGTATGGAGTGTAATGAGCTTCCATCATAACTCGATCTCTGATATTGCCGTCTTCACTCTCAGGTATACATAACCGTCCACGATACCTGAGTACCTTATCTGAATCCAAGGTAAAGTCAGGATTGCTCGTACCCTTCTCTAAGTCTTCTTGCACTGTCTTGAGATGTGGATCCTGTAGGATTGCTACCTTGACTTCATCAACTAGATCCGGTGAGATCTTCAAAGCTGCGAACATCATGGTGAACTTATGAACTAAGTCTTATTCGACTGGATCTTCTGCAGTCTCTATTATAAACTCTTCATCGCCTTCAATTGAACTTGAGGCTGCGGCACATAATGCAGCATTTGTACTTGGTCCAGCCTCAGGTTTCGATGCCCACTTCCTGCTTAAGGCATCTGCCACTACATTTGCTTGACCCGGATGATACTGGATATCACAGTCATAATCTTTTAACAATTCCAGCCATCTCCTCTGTCTCATATTCAGATCCTTCTGAGTGAAAAGATAGGTTAAGCTCTTGTGATCAGACTTAATTTGAAACTTTTCATCGTACAAGTAGTGTCTCCAAGTCTTGATTGCATGTATAACCGCTGCTAACTCCAAATCATGTGTAGGATAGTTCTTCTCATGCTCTTTTAACTGTCTTAATGCATAAGCAATCACTTGTTCTCCTTGCATCAATACACACCCGATACCCAACCCTGAAGCATCCGTATATAAAGTAAACGGTACGCTTGGTTCTGGGATGGTCAAGATAGGTGCAGAGACTAGTCTTGACTTCAAAGTTTGAAAGCACTTCTCGCACTCATCTGTTCATATGAATTTCTCTCCCTTCTTGGTCAATCTGGTGAGTGGAACAGAGATCCTGGAGTAATCTTCCACGAATCTTCTATAATAACCAGCCAACCCAAGGAAACTACGAATCTCTGCAACAGATTTTGGTGCTTCCCATCCTACTATAGCAACTATCTTACTTGGACCAAACTTGATATCATCTTCAGATACTACATGGCCCAAGAAAGCCACTTCCTTCAGCCAAAACTCACACTTCTTGAACTTAGCATACAGCTTCTCCATTCTCAGCCGTTGTAGGGCTGCTCTTAAGTGTGTTGCATGAGTCTCTCTTTCCTTTGTGTAGACCAATATGTCATCGATGAATACGATGACCGAAGTGTCCAACATATCATGAAACACTCGGTTCATCAGTTCCATGAACGACGCTGGTGCATTGGTCAACCCGAACGACATAACTAAGAACTCATAATGCCCATACCTTGTTCTGAAAGCAGTCTTCGGAATATCTCCGGCCTTGATCTTCAGTTGGTGATACCCTGATCAGAGATCAATCTTCAAGAAAACCTTTGCACCCTGCATTTGATCGAACAGATCGTCGATTCTAGGCAAAGGGTATCGATTCTTGATGGTCAACTTGTTCAGCTCACGGTAGTCAATGCATAGCCTTACACTTCCATCCTTCTTCTTGACAAATAATACAGGTGCTCCCCAAGGTGATATGCTAGGTCGTATGAAACCCTTATCTAGCAATGCTGGTAATTGGGTCTTCAACTCCTTTAACTCGGTAGGGGCCATCCTGTATGGTGCTTTAGACACCGGCGCCGACCTTGGCATAAGGTCTATCACAAACTGTAGCCCTGTCCGATGGTAGACCTGGGAGATCCTTTGGAAATACATCTGGGAACTCTTGTACCACATCTATATCTTCCATCTTTTGGGACTCTGCAGTGATGTCGACTACAGATACTAGAGACCCCACTCCCCCCTTCTCTAAGCATCTCTTAGCTTTTAGGGCGGAGAGGATCAGCTTCCGCTCCCTAGGTAACTTGGTCCCAGTAAAGCTATACTCATTTCCCTTTTTGTCTGTAAGCACAAGCTTCCTTTCACCACATAATAGGATAGCTGAATGATGGCCTAGTCAATCCATTCCCAAGATGACATCAAAGTCTGCCATCTCGAGTAGTACCAGACTTGCTTCTAAGTCTCGGCCCTCAATACAAACTGTACATGACCCATAATATTCAGTCAAAGCCACCTCGACTCCTAACGGAGAGCGAACTATCAAGCTTGGGTTCAGGTGCTTGATTGGTAATTCCATGCGCTTCCCAAAGGAAATAGAAACAAAGGAGTGCGTGGCCCCAAAGTCAAAGAGTACTCTGGCAGGTATACTAGCTATATTTTCAATTCCTAAAATTTTATTGTAACAACCCAAGTTTCGTTTTTTTAGTGATCTCGGTTGCCCATTATGTTGAAACAGGTGGAAGGGATTGATAGTGGGGGGCTGTGATATTAAGATGATTGTTCTATGTCTACGATGGAAATAGGTAATGTTTACTTTTAAATAGTGTGAGATAATGTGTGTATTGACTTGTGGATATTGGTATGCTCAAAACAAAAAAATATATATATATTTCAGATTTATGATGCTTAAAAATTGTGTTCGATTTATAAAGTAAGGAATGAGTTGTTATGCTAGAATTGTTATTTAATTTTCATAAGTGACCTTACCTTTATGAAATTGTTAGTGAAAGTGAATGTTAGATTTGAAGGGTTAGCTTAATGATTTATTTTTAGTGCTTGATGGAATTAAAACTTGGAGGTCTTGAGTTCAAACCACCTAGGAAGTGAAATGGAATTAACTCTATTGGCATTCACATATTGATTGTAGTAGATACCTAATAGTGATACACTATTGGTGGATGATGGGTTTTCGCTTTTGGGAAAAATGGAGGACACAAGAGGAATTTAGTAAATTAGTTGGAGGTCATTTTTGGTGGCTGAAATATAAGGGTGAGTTAAACTTTTAAAATATGAAGGCATGCATGTCAAGATAATGGAATCTTAGAAGGGTAAAATAGGCATAGAAGAATTGGAGGGATACCCTAGAAGTATAGGTAGCCCTTTTATGCATTGGGTGACTATTGAGGGCAAGAGGGGGATTTCACCATAAAATTTAATCTTAGAATTTTAGAAAATAGAAGAAAATAGAATCTACAAAGAATAATCTAATATTAGTTCAGTTTTTCTTTATTTGAGCTTAGAAATTCGTTGGAGCTGGAAAGCTCTCATTCTTGAGTTGATTGAAGCTTGGTGCCATGGATTTTAGTGGTGGGTTGAAGATAATGAAGTTAATGGATTGTTAAGAAGGAGAAAAGCAAGGATTATACAAGCTGAAACGTGGTTGGAAGATTTCAAAATTGAGGTTTTTGTTTTAGTGCGATTTTCAGCAATCAAACTCTTCGGAGGCTAAATTAAAGAGTGTCTTCATCGAATTTGAGGTAAGACTTGTGGATTTCGAATGTATTGTAGATTGCATGTGGGTTTTGGGTGCTTCTTCTATGGTTTCAGTTCTGGAAAAATGAAATTCTTAGGGAAGAAGATGATGAACAGTCAAACTGTTCATGATTCATTCTTGTTTGAAAGTATGGGAGTTAAATGGTTATTTTGAGAGTTGGAATAGCTTTAGTTTTCTTATCTAAGCAATGTCTAAGGTGTTGATTATCATTCTTGTAATATTTCTAAGAATTATGAGCAGCTATTTGGGTTTGGAAAGATGGATTTCGAGATTCTCCCAAACGCTGAAATTTCTGTTGTTAATGGATAAAAGTATGCAATAGATGGGTGTTAAACTTTGTAAATATGAAAGGAATGCAAAGGAAATGATTTGGGCATGTTTGTTAACGTATGGGGATGATTAGATCTTGTTTGTAAATGTTTTTGAGATTGAGATGTGCAAACGCAGCCCAAAGGGTTAGGAAGAAAGACCAAACCCAAACCATGGTGTGGGGTTGGCAATTTTATTGCCTGTAAGGTATTTGATAAAAGACCTGACCGGAAACCACACCCTTTATGGGTTGTTTTCTCTTTGGGTTCATTCCTTAGAACCTCTTGGGTGTTGTTGGCATGGTTTTGGGATGTTTTTGGATAATTTTGGCATGCTTCAGGAGAAGTTTAGTAAGGCTTGATGTGAATATTAGCTTACACCACCGATATGGTGTGCTTTGGTGTAGGTGTTTGGAGGACCTATCCCTTGCTGTATTTTTTCAGTTTACTAGTGCACAAGGCTTGCTTAAAAAGGACTTTCCAAGAAAAAAAAATGGTGAGTAAATGACTTCTTGTAGTAGGCTAATAATGTAAATATATGAATATGCATGATGTGGTGATGAATGTTATTTAGTTTTGATGTTTATGTGTTCATTTATGCAAGGTTGTAGTATTTTACTGAATTGGTATGTGTTTTATGGACTATTTGGTACAAGGAGATAAATGTTGTCAATAATAATAGGTTTAATGAATGTGGGCTGTGGTGTAGGTGTTGTTATGAATGTAGGATGTGTTCTAAATGTTCTACATGGCACCTATGCATGTAACAAGGGATGAGGTTATTACTATGAAGTAATTGTAGACTATAATGGAAAGCAAACCTTAAAAATGCATATTTATGTTACTACATGATGTTGGAGTTCAGAACATCTATATAAAACTGCTGTAAATTAGTAGGAACTTCACATAAACAAGGAAAGGTAAGAAATGAGTTTACATTAGTGGAGATAAGAGTAGAAGTGAAGTCAATTTAGATTGTGGAAGAAAATGATAATCTTCTCTAATATGTTAGGAAAGGTATGGACAGCAAGATGAGTTGGGATGGCATTGATGACTTGTAATAGTTATTATTGTTAGACAAACGGTAACTCAGTACAATTAGTAGTTTCATACACAAAATGAAACAAAATGGACAGCAAGCTTAAGTTTATGTTTAACAGGAAGTAGGACCTAGAAATTCAGTCTAGGTGATCATGAACATCAATGGTAAGTGACAAGAAACGGGAGCATCCAGTGAGTCAATCATGTGGCAAGAAACGGAAGCATCCGGTGAGCCAGCCAAGTGACAAGAAATGGGAGCATCCGGTGAGTCAATCATGTGGCAAGAAAAGGAAGCATCCGGTGAGCCAGCCAAGTGACAAGAAACGGAAGCATCCGGTGAGTCAATCATGGGACAAGAAATGGGAGCATCCAGTGAGTCCAAAATTCAAAGTTTACCTGATGTACATAAATCAGTAGTTTGAAGTTGAGCTAAGGAAGAATAGAGAAAGTAAGTTAAAGAGAAAAGTTAAACCAGTGGGTTATGAAAATGATAACGAACAGTAGGTATACGGTTCTACAGGTGATATCATAAAATTTAGACAAGTGGAAGATTAACCAATGTGATAATAACACCATTATAAGATGGTGTGAGAATACAATTAAATGTGAGATTTGAAATGTGTAAAATATTTTATACACTCGTATCATTGTAGGACCAGCATGGTTGTTTTCTAAGATACTTGATACAATGTCTAATTTATGTATTTCCTACCAAGCTGTTATTTATTCACTAAGCCTTGCTTACCCCAGTTGTGGATATATTTTTACAGATGATTCCGCAGAAGAGCAACTAGAGACTATGGGTGTAGAAGACCAAGTTGGCCATTAGACCACTTGGTACTTGAATTACATTTTGTGGGTGGTTGAATTGCAACTTGCAAATAGTTGCCACTTTTGGAGTATTTGTGGCAGTAGATTTTTGGTGGTTAACCACACCTTTTGTTGTATAAATTGGTATTTAGAATGCATTTTGGAATGTAATTAATTTGGCCACCAAATATGTAATTATTAGCTACGTTGGTTCCGCTGTCAGATTAATGTTATTGGACTAGGTTGATGATTTTGGATTATGTTATGATGTTTGAATGATGAAGTTATTGTGGTGTCATGTAAGAAAAAAAAAATTTTACAGGTCCTTTTTGTTTCTATGTTGTAATTGCCAACCAATGGTTCGTTTCTCCTACTCCTGGGAAGGAGACCTCACATTTATTGTCCCTTAGTTCTACATGCTCACACACACAATGAAATAGTAAGCCAAATAGTAAGGGGTAGAATCATACCAGTGACCACATCAGGTGATGCGGCTGCCTCTTCGGTGGTGACAGCAAATACTTTTCCTTGTTGTGGGGGTTGTTTCCTAGGTAGAGTGCAGGTCCTTGCAACATGGCCCACTTGCTGACAGTTGAAACATTTAATGTTCGGGTTGTGTCCAGCGAACTGTGGCACAGGTGGTGCCGTATTGTTTCTTGCAGGCATTGTAGCGGACTGAGCCCTGTATGGGCGGAAAGGTCTATTGTTACCACTACCTGAACTCTCACTAGCGGGTCTCTTCACTCCTCTGTTCTGTGTGAAGAAGCTGTCCCTCTGACTGGATTCTATCACTCTCGCAACCTGTACAGCCTCATTATAAATTTTATTGTCCAGACCCAATATATGCTCTCTGATGCTTCTACGCAGTCCCATGGTGAACCTACGTGTCTTGGTCTCTTCCTCTTGCATACTTGCCGGTGCGAAGAAAAATAACTCCTCGTACCTCTGTTGGTAAGCATCCATAGTCGACTGAGACTGCTGCAGATTAAGAAATTCCTTCTCCATCTGATCTCTGAAACTCTTCGAAAAATATTTATCAAAGAAGGCTTCCTTGAACACTTCCCAATCCACCTGTGTATGCTTTGTCTCCAGATATGCTCGTGTAGAATTCCACCAAGCATTCGCATCTTCCTTCAACATATGAGTGGCGAACAGAACTTTCTCATCCTCTCTACAAGTCATCAGGCGGAAATTCTTCTCCATTTCTGCAACCCACTGTGCTGGCCACAATGGTTTCCCGGTCTTACCTGTGAATGAAGAAGGCTTTAACTTTAAAAATCTGTCCACCGCCCGACTCAGATCTTCCTGTCCTTGTATATTCATCCCGTACCATGGTGGTGGATACGGATAGGCTCCCTGATAAGCAGAAGACGATGAAAACTGGTGCGGTGGTGGTACATTCTGTGCTTAGCCCATCGGCCTTGGACTACCATGCATCGGCAGTGTAGTATTATTCCCTCCAGACCTAGGCGTACCTTCTGTGGAAACATGACCTGGTGGCCTGAACATATTTAACATCTCGCTCAGGAATGCTTTCTACTGAGCTTCCATTTGATATACCAGATTGGTCACAATAGTCTCAGAGTTCGTGTGAGGAGGGCCGGGCAAATTTGTCGGTACCCTTGGAACCTGTTCATCCTCAACACCAGGCTTGGCTCTCTAACATAGCCTGGTTCTACATGTTCTTCTTCATCATGGCGCACCCTAGCCTGGTGACGCTTTCGGCCCCTACGACCGTTTCCGCCTACCATCTCAGACTATTTTGTTTGGATCTGAGAAGAAGACATAACACATGGGAACAATAATAGTGGTGTTAGTCTTGAACAATATAAGCCGAAACAGTCGAAAAGTAGAGATTTAATTTGCAAAAAATTTTAAAATTTTTCATAAATTTTCTGGCCTTTCTATAGCTGACCGGTCGCAACATACCGGTCACAGCTCTGTAGAAGGTTGTGCGACCGGTATAGTCGACCGGTCATAATTTCATTCTGACCGAGACATAGCGGTCGCAGTACCCTAGGGGTACCGATCGACCGGTATGCCCAGAAAGGGCTTAAAATCGCAAAAAAGTGAGATTTTTCTCACTTTTTCTCTCTTCTTTTTCTCCGGTGGCGATTTCTCTCTGGCTCCTGAGTTGCTATAGTCCGATCGGTGACCTTAGAAGCCATTTTCTTCCGTTCAAGACTTAGAACATCGCTTCCAAGTAAGTTTCTTCCCTCTCTATCAAATTTTTACATAATTTTCATATCGTCTTTACTTAAATTTATTAATTTTTCTTCGATTGGAAGATTCTAACCGTAGGAACTTCTTTCGTTCGGCTTAAAAAGGGTTTAGAGACTCCCAAGAGCAAAAGCCCTCAATCAATTTGGACTTCCACCGAATGGTTTTAGTAAAAATTGAATTTTTCTAGTTTTTAACCTAGGTTTTTTCAAAAATTTTGAAAATTTCTTGAATTTTTTAATTTCTTAAATTTCTTGTTGAAATTGCATGGAATTGGTTTGCTTGAAGTGTACGGGGGTTACGTAAGTCCTCCTCCCCAAGTTTTGGGTGAGTTTGAGGCTTTTTCCCAATTTACTGTCGTTATGCTGTCGAGTTTTTTGAAAATTCTTAACGCTTTTCTTCTTGTTTCTTTATGTTTTGCAGTTTAAATGGCTCCATGACGTGGTCTTGGCAAGCATTCCTATGGCTTGGGCATGCGCACTCCTCATCCACCAGTTCTACAGCTCGATGAGCAGTGGTTCCGTTCTGAGGCGGCACAAGCCCGTTTCCCTTGGTTCGATAGCAAGAATATTGAATCTGGCCGGCGGGTTAACTTGGAACAGTTGCACAGGTTTGATGTGCAAGGGGCTTTCGATAGGCTTGGGTGGGTTCCTGTCATTACTTACACTGAGACCACTCGCCCCAACCTGGTCAAGCACTTCTACGCCAACTTGGAGCTTCATGGGGATGTCAATGATCCCAATCAGGGTAGGGACTTGCGCATCTCCAGCTTCATGAAAGGCGTCCATATCTCCTTCGATACTCATCAGCTGGCTGACCTGCTAGGGGTCCCCAATGATGGAGACCTAGTATACTGCCCTCCAAAGGTGAAGGGCTATCTGAGCGAGGATCTACGCCGAGAGATAACGGAATAGATACTCAATCCCGGGGCTCCTATGAAGGCGGCTAGCTTGAGACCTGCACCTCGGGTATACAGTCGCATCATTCAGCACAACATCGTGCCCCAGAGTGGTCACTACAGTGAGTTATCCCAGCTCACCCAGTATATTACCTACTACGTCTGCACAGGGGAGCAGGTCTCTCTCCCTTACCTCATCATTCGGACTATGCATCAAGTGACTCTGGCCGATCAGGCCAGTAACCTCCCATATGGTCGTCTCATCACTACTCTTCTGCGGCGCCTACGAGTGAGCATGAGGGGCGAGGTGGCCGTTGAAGATACCATGACCTCCGACATTGACTGGGATGCCATCCTTAGGATGCAGATGGATAATCTACCTGTTAGTGATGATGAGATGGAGGCTTGCCCTCGCCCCCTCAGGAGGGTAGCAGCCGCAGCAGCAGCAGCCAATGAGGCATATGCAGCAGAGGCTGAGAGTGATGATGGGGATGACGATGATAGGGCCGAGGATGCACCAGTGCCAGCTCCTCAGCCTATACCGGCAGCACCACAGCATACATCTATATCTGGACCATCTCACTCCCCTTCGGACCCAGTGTTGAGCATGTTTACGAAGATCAAGGACACCCAGAGAGGCATCCTAGATTCCCAGAGAGAGATGGGTCAGGAGTTGGGGCGTCTTGCTCGTAGCCTATGGGTCACGCAGGACCAGGTGCACTGGCTTAGGGTCGCTTACGAGCGAGATTATGACATAGCGGACCCTATTCCTCTTAGGTCCCCTACCCCATGATTTTTCTTTTATTTTTCTCTCTCCTGACTGTTTTTATAACAGGGTAACTGTCCGGTTTGTGGACTGTACCCTGTAGTACTATTACATTTGATACTCTCTCTTTGTTTAATGAAAGTTTTTATGGTTTTCTTAACTAGTGCATGGGTATCATTAAATTTCATATTTAATATAGTATATTATGCTATTTCTTAATTAGTCTCATGTATTAAACAATGCTTAGGGTATGTTTGTATTAAAATTTTTAAATTTTTCCTAATTTAGTTCATCGACTTAGTTAAGTGCAATATGGTCTGTTGGACAGAGCCCGTTGTCACACCCCAATTCTGAAATGGTGTGAGTGAACCGTCATTGAACCAATGGTTCACACCAGGATCTCGAATAGACCATGTCCACTTATACAAACCATTGCACATAACCACAATCATAATATAAATAGTAAAGTGGAAGTTTTAAATAAATGAACTGAGAATCTATTGATAAATTTAAATAAAATATCCAATTATTCAAAATCCAAATATAAACTAAATATCTTTACATCTCTTTACTCCAACTGAAAATAACTAAACTAAAATAGTAAAATCAAAGGTACACGCAGAAAGGGTACTCGCATGAAGCGTCATGCTCATCCTCTCCTGCCTATACATCCAAAGCAGCAATGCCACCATACGCTGGAGCATTCACGTATTCGTCCACCGAGTAACCTGCATCAACATCTAAAAACAATGTATATACAAAGGGTGAGCTCACAACTTAGCTCAGTAAGACAATTAGACAGTTTCACAATATTATGCATGAGTAACAATCATTTTATGCTGTGGTCTGGTTTAAGTTTGCAATGTGCTATAGAAAGGTTTGGTGGCCCCCGCACCTCTATACACGAGTGTGTGGCACCGCATAGTAGATTACACCACTACCGGCCCACATGCACCCATCATGGAATAGAGATAGAGCTAAGGTATCCCCGTACCTCCCCTGATACCCTACCCATACCAGTACCTATGCCCCTACAGGCCAGGGCTCGCAAACTGGGCTCGCAACTAACTAATCCTATATGTCATCAATGTAGGCTCTATCCCAGCACAGCCGTCTACGGCATATAGATAGGGCTAGAGTGTGCAGGCCGGGCTAGAGACCACAATACCTCACCTCCCCCTGATACCCTATCTGCAACTAACACACTAGGATAGAAAAATACGCAGGTAGACCCTATCCCAACATAACTCCCTAAGGCATAGAGATAGAGCTAAAGCATCGTGGACAAGCCAGTGTCGGCATCGAAGACCACAGCGCCACATCACCATGGCCAGGCCAACATCAACATCGGAGACCACCGTACCACGACCTTTCCCTGATACCCCACCTGTACCAAGCATGTTAAAATAGAATACTACAAAAGTACCAGTGTGAGGAATGATCCCAGGCCCCATGCCCCACTCCACACACCAACGAAAACAAGCACATGCCTAACAATCACATCCTATCAATGCATGAACAATAATAATAACTGAAAGTAAAAGATGGCATGTGAATATGCTCAAACATCACATCATATATATTCAGATTACTAACAATGATTTATTGTCCATTAATTATTAGGGTTTAGGTCAGATTCCCTTACCTGACGCTCGTTTGATAGCTTGCTCCACGTCGTAAGATCCAAACGTGATATCACAAAGTCCTACTTAATATTAGGGTTCAATTATAATAGTTTCTTAGGGCAAACGTTGGTCAGAAAACCAACGAGGTTACAAAAATACACTCACAGAGCTGACTGGTGGCATGTACCGGTCACAGCTCTGTGGAGAAAACTGGCGACCGGTATGGTCAGCCGGTCCCCACAGACCAGCCCCCCGGATGGTACCGGTGGCAACATACCGGTCGCACAGGGTGCAACCGATATAGTCGACCGGTATGTCTCCGGAAGACCATACTTTGGGTTTTTCGACTGCCATCGATCAATCTCCATGGATTTCCAGGGTTTCTCCTTATCCATTCTAAATCTGAGCTTTGAGTTAGAGTTATCTCCAACTCATTCAAGTCTAGTTTCGATGATAATCATCCTAGAACTTGAATCTAGGGTTTGACGACAAATTAGGGTTTAATGGCCAATTAGGGTTTTAGATCAATACCTGCTTTGCATGGTATTGATCCAACCATACAACTATCCTAGAGTCATAGAGTAAGAAGAATGATTAAAACATTTACCGTCGACTGGCGTAAGGTGAGCGTTATCGAACGACAATGGCAGCACTTCCTTCTTCTTCCTAGCTCCTTCTCCTTCTTCAACCTCCTTCTCCTCTCTAGGGTTTGTGAGAGATAATGGAAATGATTTGGGGAGGTTTAGAGGTGTTTATATGGGCTAGGATTAGGGTTTAGTAACCCTATTAGGATTAGGAAGGTCCAGGTATTAGGGTTTAGGAAAGTGGGACCCACAG
Organism: Protea cynaroides; assembly: GCA_028583415.1. NCBI lineage: Eukaryota > Viridiplantae > Streptophyta > Magnoliopsida > Proteales > Proteaceae > Protea > Protea cynaroides. The sequence goes on from CM053274.1 coordinate 23,106,853, forward strand.
AGATCCAATTCCAAATCTCCGTAGTCAACTGCGCAGAGTTGACCGGTCGACCGGTACCAAGAATGGTACCATCGACTGGTCAACATAAAATGACACTTATTTGACCGTCTTTGATCAGATTTCGTACCTGTTTGGCATCCGCTCGTCCCGTCTGGCCCGGTGATGATTGGAAGACCTGCTACGACATGAAATCAAGGTTTATATCGGGTTTATGGAGTGCGGGTCTTACAGTTATAGTAGTCAAAAATCAAAACAATGCACTGATAGGTGTCTGATTGGTCCTATGGTCTCATACTGTGTCGACCTTACTGTCTATGGTCGATACCTTACGGTCGTACCATATGCGACCTTTCCTGCGACCATATGGTTTCTGAATTCTTTTCGAATGCCTATGGTCGATCGTAGCTGCGACCTTAAGATTTCTGGTCATAAACCACATTTAATTCATGTTCTTCTGGGGTCAACTCCTCGGCTTTTCTCTTGGGTTCATACTAATGTTATCCTATGGTCATCATTAGTAGTTTCTCATCCACCATTATCATCAAACTCACCCCTCATGATTAGCCTTAGGATTTACTCAAGGAATCACAGGGATCATAATGGTTTGACATCTCCAATCCCCCATAGAAGCCTTATTCCATAGAATTTACATCTTCAGAGATTAGGTTCATACATTTGCCTATGGTAGAGAGCTAAGATCTTCTCAGCAAAACCTTCTCCTTAGTCTTTTCTTCTACTCCTTCTTTTCCTTCTCTTCCTCTAGGGTTTACTAATGTTCTAAAAGAGTGAAAAAGGTTGAGGGACTTCCTCTATATATAGAAAATTCTCCATATAGAGTTCTCCAACATTAGGAAAGAAATCCCCCTTAAATTAGGAAAGTTTCCAACTCGGAGTCTGATCTAGGGTCTCATGGTCGATGGCCTATGGTCGCAGAATCCGTCGACCAAAGGATAAAAAATAACGATCGTAGGGTCCTGGATCAGTGACCTTTGTTTCCCACCTTATGCTCGACCATACCTACCCAGGTATTCGACCATACAAATACTTTTGAGCATTTTAACTCGATTCATACCTGGTTTTGTGATCCATCTTCACACGATCGATCCACTTGATCCAACAATGATGGAAAGACCTAGCACAACATGGTTAAACCAACTTAGTGGAGTGCGTGTCACACCCCAATTCTGTACCAACCAGAATGGTGTGATGAACCATCAATAAATCAACGGTTCAACCAGGATCTCGAATAGGCTGTGTCCGTTTGCTTAAACCATACATATCCACAACTAAATTCAGAATAAATACACGATAGCGGAAGTCTTTAATATTAAATGAACTGAGAGTCTAAAGATGATAAGATAAATAAATTATCCAATTATCTTCAAAAGACTAAGACATAAATTAAAAGAAAATAATCAATTACATCTCCTTAATAATTCAAATAAAAAGCTAATCGAAGATGCATGAGTTGCATTCGCATGACGAATCATGCGACTCCATAATAACTTCTGCATCCATTTACATCGTTTTCTTCAAATTAAAATTTTTCTAACCATAAAAATTTAATTTTAATTAGGGGCATTTGCTATTGGCTACCCAATGGACGAAAGCCCTCAAAAATATTTGAGTTTCATCGGTTGGTTATCGGGAAACTTCAAATTTTCCATTTTTTGACCTAATTTTTGAGATTTTTTCAAATTATAGAAATTTCTTCAAATTCGATCTTTCTATATTAAATTTCCAACTGTATGAGCTTTGCAGGATGGTTTGGAACCTATGTAAGTCCTCCTGCCCAGCTGTTTGGGTGAAAAATGAGGCTTTTGGCCAAATCATGCCGTTATAATGCCAAAATTTTGAGTTTTTCACCATATCTAATATCTTATTTATTTTTCTGTGTCTTTGCAGATAGTATGGCTCATAAGAAGGTTCCTAGGGCTCATCATCCCGTTCGTTTTCTCTCCAAGGTAGAGGCTCGGTATGCTCGCTATGAGCGTAAGAATGTAGAAGGGGGTCGCTGTGTAAACTTGACTAGGCTAGCCTTGTATAACGTAGAGGGTGCCTTCGGTGACATGGGTTGGCTTCCTGTGATCACCTATGAGGCTTGTACATGTCCTGCTTTGGTGAAGCAGTTCTATTGCAACCTCCAGGTAGTGGGGGATTGCAATGATACAGAGAGGGGTAGGGAACTCAGGATCACCAGCTATGTCAAAGGGGTGGAAGTTTCATTTAACTACCAACAGTTGACTGATCTCTTGGGCATATCAAATGATGGCCATTTGGTGTACTGTGCTCCTAAGGAACCCTAGTTCTTTTCTTTGATGATGCGTTCTGAGATTGATAGTCAGCTCCTTAGAGGTGATCACTGGGAGATGAACGCGATCAACCTACGGCTAGAGCCTCGGATGTACTGCAAGATCATCCAGCACAACCTGATCCCCAGAGTGGCCACTATGATAGGATTTCTCAGTTGACCCAGTATGTCCTATACTGCATCTGCACTAGGCAGCCTGTCTGCATTCCTTATATTATTATTCAGATGATGATCCGTGCTACGCTGCCTAGTCAGATAGGCAACCTGCCCTATGGACGTCTGATCACTACTCTGCTCACACGCCTACACGTCGACTTATTAGATGAGAGGATTCATGAGGATACTTTCTCTTCTGACCTTGACTGAGAGGCCATCTACAGGATGGGTATGCGAGATGCTCAGGTCAATGATGATGAAAGGAACGCTCTAGTGCGTCCTCATACCCCGGTAGAGATAGCATACGCTGAGGTGGCAGCAGTAGCAGGGGTCCATGGGGTGATGCTGAGGATGATGATTGTATGTATATGGATGCAGGTACCATACCACCTCCATTACCACTACATTCTGCTAGAGCTGGCCCATTTCGAGTTCATTCACACTCTATTGGTCCTTCACACCCACCATTTGATGATATGATGGGGCTACTGCGTGAGATTAGAGAGGCTCAGTGCGTGACTGATTTGAGAGTAGGAGAGCTTCTAGATGCTCAGTGCGCGACTGATGGGAGAGTAGGAGAGCTTTTAGATGCTCAATGCGGGTCTAATCAGCAGATGGCCGAGTTGACAGCTAGTCTCCAGACGACCCAGACTCAGGTAGCTTGGTTGACTAGAGTTTATGCTGAGGACTACAATAGAGATTGCGAGGCACCTCCACCTCCAGCACCTCCAGCTCCATGATGTATATTTTTCTTTTTTCTTTTCCTTGTACTACAGAGTAACTATCTGGATTGTGGATCGTACTCTGATTTGGATATGTATATAGACGTTGCTTTTACTCGAGTGTAGATAAAACTTGTTTCTCCTTTTATATATGCATTATTCTCTTTCTAAATTTTGTCTCATACAACACAGGTGCTTATAGTATGCTATTATTATAGCTTTTAAATTTTATCTTAACTCAGTTCATGAACATTTATGGAAGTATACTAGTTTGATAGGCAGGGCCTGAGAGCTCTGATACCAAGTTGTCACACCCTAATTCCGTACCAACCAGAATGGTGTGATGAACCGTCAATAAACTAACGATTCAACCAGGATCTCAAATAGACTGTGTCCATTTTCTTAAACCATACACATCCACAACTAAAATCTGAATAAATACACGATAGCGGAAGTCTTTAATATTAAATGAACTGAGAGTCTAATGATGATAACATAAATAAATTATCCAATTATCTTCAAAAGACTAAGACATAAAGTAAAATAAAATAATCAATTACATTTCCTTAATAATTTAAATAAAAATCTAATCGAAGACGCATGAGTTGCACTCGCATGACGAATCATGCGACTCCATCGTAACTTCTGCATCCATCGGCGCCACATGTCTATACATCGGAGCATTCATATAATCTTCTACGGTGGTACCTACATCATCAACTAAAAATATTCGACGTCGAAAGGGTGAGCACACATTACGGCTCAGTGAGCAAACAAAACAATGCAACAAACATATGCATGCATTCAATTCATATCTTTGGTCTGGTTCATAAGTTTGCAATGTGCAATAGAAAGGTTTGGTGGATGTCGCACCTCTATACACAGGGTGTGTAAGCCCACCCAACGGATCAAACACCATTGTCGTCCACATCCACCCCACCATGGAATAGAGATAGAGCTAAAGTGCTTAGGACCGCACTGCATCACACTTCCCTTATGCTCTACCCATACCAACACGTAAGCCCCTGTTAGAGAGGGCTTGCAAACTGGGCTTGCAACTAACCAATACTAATGTCAAATAGTGTATCCAAGACCTCATCCTAGCATCCCTCAATACGTCCATAGAGATAGAGCTAAGGCCCCCTGACAGAGTCAGAGACTACACGGTCCGAGACCACCTCCCCTGATGCCCTACGATGTAATAGTTCTACTAAAGTAATGGCGATACCATGATGTTAGTGGATAAGACTTGAGTTAGAGATAGAGCTAGAGTCTGGTGATCAGGATGAACCACAGTGTCATGTCCTCCTCCTAATGCTCTACTTGCATCAACTACACTAACCATACACATACATTCACATGCCTATTCCTAGCATCATCATCAACATCATATTATAAATAAACAGAAATTAAATATGCATAAACAGTAATAACAGGAATATTGGATTGACATGTGACATGCACATTACAATCATACAAGCATAGAATCATTCATGGTATTGGACTCAATAAATGAAAATAGTTTATTATTAGCCAATTAGTTTAGGTCTTGTTCCCTCACCTTTGATTGCTAATAGATCCTCATTCAGGCTTTATAATTCACTTTTAATTCACTGAAAAACCTAACAAGTTGATAGATTTTAATCATAAATAAATTCCAATACGTTTAGACTAACAGAAGCTGAGGGGTCACAGGTGGGGTTGCACCTGGGGTCTCAGTTTCTGCAACCACAAGGGTAGGGTCGCAGGGTAGGGTAGCACCTAGGGTAGCAGTTTCTTGCGACCCCAGGGTGTAGGGTCACAGGTGGGGTCGGACATGATTCGACCCTACGTGCGACTACAACCTCCCTGGGACTTCCCGAGGGCATGTGGTCGATGATATGGTCTCATAGGGTCGAATATCATTCGACCCTACGTGCGACCACACGTGTTCTGTGTCGACCTTTCCCTCTAATGTCCATTCCTTCATGTTTAAATCCTTTGTCTTACCATCATGGTCCTTCCTATGATCTTTCTATGGCTCAAACTACAATTTTTATACACTATCCATTGTCCACAATGATTTCCCCCATGGATTCTCTTGGAATTTATCCATGGATGGATGATTGGGTTTCTCCTAATCCCCTATTCTTCATAAACCATTCTAGGCACTTAATTAATGTATGGATTTAGGTTCATACCTTAGGTTTACTGAGATTCAGAGGTTTCTCTGATCTTCCTTTCTTCCTTGGCCTTCTTCTTCAATTCTCCTTCTCTTCCTTTTCTTTTCTCTCTCTCACTTTCAATTAGGGTTCTAAAGGAGTGAAAGAGGCTAAGGGACGTACTAATTATAGAAGAAATCCCTCCATAATATGCCCCAATGAGTTTAGGAAAGCCCCCTTTTGAATTAGGAAGGTTTCCTAATTTCTGGTTTCTGACTGTTTTCGTAGGGTCGGATGTAAGGTCGCAGAATCCGTCGACCCTATTTTTTTTTAGTCATACGACCCCATGACCAAAAAGTCATGGGTTGGACTCTTTTGAGGTGGGGTCGGTCACACCTGTTTAGGCATGCGACCCTACCCTCATATTTGACTATTTATAAGTTAGACTTCATACCTGGTCTTGTGGTTTCTTCACGCACTTGGTCCACTTGGCTCGACCATGATAGGTAGACCTGGTACAAGGTGGTAAGACCGGTTAGTTCGATACAGGTCTTACAGTGCGGGTCTTACATGGATAGTCCACGAGGATCTGGTATCTGTATAGTCCAAATAGACCATGGATAATCCTAGAGATCTGATGCGGATAGTCCATGTGGACCATGGGTAACCCTAGGGGATTAATGTGGATAGTCTATGTGGACCATGGGTAACCCTAGGGATCTAATGTGGATAGTCCATGTGGACCATGGACCATGGACCATATTTGGGAATTTTCTTAAATTGCCTACATATCCTAGAGTTTGGACTAGGAATCAACATCCACGTAGTTCGACCGTTGAATAAGAATCCGGCTAACATTTAGATAAGCCATGTGAGTTGTGTAATGGATAGCCCATTATCGACTAAAGGTGATTTTGGTGGATCTAAGTTGGATACCGTAGTGGATCTATGAAGTGACGGTCCATGTGGGCCGAGCTTTGGGATCGTATTCTTCCCAAATTTTCTACATATCCTAGGGTTGCCCAAGGAATCAGGCCCATGTAGTTTGGAAATTGAAGGATCCTATGGCTATTTGTCAAGCTAATAAGCTATCTTAACTGATTTGGAAAGTTTTGAGAGATTCGCCCTTTAGGGAAAAATTGAGATCCTTCCTAAAATGTAACTCTTGAGAATCTCATATAGAAGTAAACCTATATAGGTCACTATACCCTGGAGGGAAATGTGCTAAGAGGTAAGGGACCATCCAAAACTACCCTTGAGTTAAACCCTAATTTGACAATTTTGAGAGATATTATTTCTTTATTAAGGTTTTTAGGATTTCTTTCCCTTACCCTTACCATGAATGTGGATGCCTAGGAGCACATCCCGACACCTAAAAAGTCTTCTAGATGTGTTTAAACATGGCACTTCGACTAGGGTTTTGCAGGAATTAAGTTATTATCAAAAATAAAATCTTATCTAAATATGGAAATAATGCAAATTTAGAAAATTTCCAAATATGGGAAAATCTATATATGGCATGATGCTCAGAATCTTCTCAGATGGCATGTCATAAATTTGGTTAGAAAAATTGCAATATATAAACATGGTAAGATCTAATATGCCAATATCTAAACACGATAGTATCTAATATGACATGTTCAAAGATGGTAAAGAAAGCCTAAAATGCCAATATAACAAAATATTGCATATATACAAAAATGGTAAGAACCAAATATAGCATATTCAAGCATGGTGAGAAAATCAATGCATCATATCAAATATGGCAAAAATAATGTTAAAGTAATACCAAAAATGGCAATAAGCATATGAATATGACATGAGTCAATGCATTAAACAAAACAACAAAACATAGTCTCTGCACATTTTACAAATCAATTGGTAAACATACTTTCAGAGATCCAAATGATACAAAAAACAAATGGAATTTAATTAGATTGAATGAGAAATCCCCTCCAAATATGGGTTTCAGAAACTATTCCTAGGCCCAAAAGCCCACCCAATTTTGGGCTCCAATACTGTCCAGAGTCTGTTCCAATTCTGTTGAGTTATACTAAAACCTTTGGGGAAAGTACTTCCCGAATCCAAATGCACCTCAATATGTACAAGACTAAAATAGACGCATCGAATCCAAATAGTGGGTTTATCTTGGTTAAAAACCCTCCCCAATCCTGGGTTACTGCATGTTAGCTAGATAATGATCATGCTAGATTGAGCATGATCGTGATAAGATCTTCTATTGAAGGAAAGTTGGTTGGTGTGATTGATGCAAGATTGGTAATTTGGTTGGTGGGTAGGTGATTGTGGTAAGATCTCTTATAGAAGGAAAGTTGAGTAGGCTGATTTGGTTGGTGTACAAATTGTATGGATTGTATTACTATCTATGGATAGTTTCCCTTGTATTATTTCCTCTATTTAAAGGATAATAAACCTCCCCAAGAAGTATGAAGAACTTGGGGATTCTCACCGTGGAGTAGACTTCTGTGGTAGAAGTTCGAACCACGTAAATATTTTCTTGTCTTTCCTTTATGCATAAGTTAACATGGTATCAGAGCAGATACAGATCTGATCGTGGTGTTTAGGGCACTTTGTTCGCTCTCGTCGTGGTTTGCTGCCCGCATACTCTGATAAGTTGTTATTTTTTTCTTGTTATTCTTTTAAATCATTTATCATGACTAGTTCCAGCACTATTGATAATAGTAAAGCTAGTTCTGGTTCTCATGAGATGAATACTCGTCTCACCTCTATCCTTCTCACCGGGCCGCAATTACTTGCCATGGTCAAGGGCGAATCGTTGCCCTTGGAGGCCGTGCCAAGCTTGGTTACGTTAATGGTCAAATCAAGGCTCCCCGCCTCTACGGATAATAAATTCCCCGATTGGGAAGCCAATGATAATATGGTCATGTCATGGCTTTTTAATTCTATGGAACCACAAATATATGAAATATTTGCTTATTCGAAACTTCTAAGATCCTTTGGGATTCCTTAAAGGACATGTATGGCCAAGTTGATAACTCCTCTCGAATCTTTGAGTTACAACGGGAGATTGCTCATGTTGAACAACCTCCCGGCCAACCATTTACAAAGCATCTTGGTTCCTTAAAGAAAAAGTGGGATGAGTTACGTCAGTACCGCCCTCCTGCCCAATCAATTGATACTTACATTCAACGTGAAGAGCAGGATCGCATTTTTCAATTGTTGGCAAGTATTCGTCCTGAATATGAAGATCTTAAGCGTCAAATTCTTATGAGTGCTACTCTTCCTTCATTTACCAATGTCTGTGCGACTATTCAACGAGAGGAAACTCGTCGTCATGTAATGAGCTCCAAACCTGTGATGAATGAATCCATTGAAAATTCTGCTCACTCAGCCAATGGTCATGTTGCTATTGAGGGAAACAACCGTGGTATAGGTCGATCTTTCTCTCGAGGGAGAGGAAAAGGACGCAGTTCTCATGCACCTTTCCATTGTGATCACTGTAATCGGGATGGTCATACCAAGGACAGATGTTGGTCTTTATATCCTCACTTGCGTCCTCCCAAAGATAAAGGATCAGATACACCTCTTGCTGCTCAAGTTAGTTCGTCCACACCACAATTCTCGATTGAACAACTCGCTGCCCAACTCCATCAGCTTATGCAGTCACATGGAACTCCCACTTCCACTACAAATTCGTGACTTCCGCATCCGGTAATGCCTCTCTTGCTCCGTCCGTTTCTACTAAAGATTCTTTTATCATAGATTCGGGGGCTACTGATCATATGTGTTGCTCATCGCATTTTTTATCTGATATTCGTCATGATAATGGTCATCGGCATTTTATTACCGTGGCTAATGGTGCAAAGGTTCCTATTGAAGGAATTGGAAAAATCAACATTTTTTCAAATACCGTTGATGTTTTATTTGTACCTTCTCTATCTTGTAACCTATTATCTTCCCAACAAGGTCATATTTCGGGGATAGGTTCACCGGGAAGACGATTGGTGAAGGTCGGTTCCTTCAAGGTGTTTACATTTTGGACTTTTCTCCTGCAGCATTGGTTGTTCAACAAAATCCATCTAAGGACTCACTGCTATGGCATTGGCGAATGGGTCACCCATCGGATTCTGTCCTCCATTCTCTTAATCCCTCATTGTCTCTTGATTCTAGTACTTGTGAGACATGTCATTATTCCAAGCAACATAGATTACCTTTCCCTACTCGTAATCATACTTCCACCGAATTGTTTGAATTAATTCATTCGATGTTTGGGGCCCTGCTCCAATTGACTCTCGGGATGGTTTTAGATACTTTGTCACATTTATTGATGATAAATCTAGATCTACTTGGTTGTATTTATTACGCTCTAAAAGTGAAGTGTTACAAGTTTTTCGAGAATTTTGTTGCATGGTTCAAACTCAATTTGATACTCCCATAAAATACTTGAGGACCGATATGGGCCGATGCTATTCTCACCAGCTGTTACTTGATTAATCGACTACCAAGTCAAACCTTACATGCCAAATCCCCTATGGAGGTTCTTTACGGTCGCTCCATTGATATTTCCTACCTTCGTGTGTTTGGGTGTATTTGTTATGTTCATTCTCAAGCGGTGGAAAGCTGGATCCTCGGGCTCATAAGTGCATTTTTTTGGGATATTCTTCTCGTTAAAAAGGGTTACCACTGCTATGATCCTTCGGTTCGAAAAATGTACATTTCTCGTGATGTCTTTTTCTCGAACGTCACCTCTTCTTTCTGGCGGGACCAAAATTCGGGGGGAGATTGATACCGACTATGGTGAATTTGCTCCTCCCATACCTATTGTACATGGTGACAATAGTGAATTTAGTGATCATAGTAATCATCCTATTGCAGATCATCCTCACCCCGTTGAAGCTGTTCCCGCGGAAATAGAGACGGTTGAAGAAAGTCCCGATCTACCGATGCCCGTAAGAAGATCTACTCGAAAGTGTCACAACCTTCTACTAGATTACGAGATTACTTCACCTATCACACTGCTGAATATCCAATTCAACAACATGTTTGCTATGACAATGTTTCTTCCGAATTTTTGGCATTCTTGACACGATTGATTCTCACAAAGGAACCAATTAATTTTCTTGAGGCTAAGGTCTCTTCCGTATGGATTAAGGCCATGAATGATGAGCTTTCAGCTCTTGATAGAAACCACACTTGGGACATAGTACGTCTACCCGCCGGAAAGCGCCCCGTTGGTCGTCGATGGGTATACAAGATCAAGTACAAAAGTGATGGATCTATTGAAAGACACAAGGCAAGACTTGTTGCCAAAGGTTATACACAAACATATGGAGTTGACTACAAGGAAACCTTTGCTCGGTCGTGAAAATGAACATTGTGGAGTGTTAATGTCGTAGAGGTAAATTGTGGTTGGTCTTTATTTCAAATGGACGTGAAAAATGCATTCTTGCAAGGAGACTTAGAAGAAGAAGTATACATGACCACTCCTCCCGGTCATCCCTTAGAACATCAAGCTGGAGTCGTGTGTAAGCTCAACAAAGCCATTTATGGGCTTAAACGGTCTCCACGGGCATGGTATGGTAAGTTGAGTACTGTTCTTATAAGTTTTGGCTTTCGTCGGAGTATGTCCGATTCATCGATGTTTGTTAGAAAGAACACCAACGGCATCATTGTTGTGTTGGTTTATGTTGATGACATTGTTATCACTCGGTGATAATCTCTATGACATAGCGGCTCTCAAACAATATTTGAATGAGAAATTTGACATCAAGGATCTAGGAAAATTACGGTACTTTCTCGGAATTGAAGTAGCCACATCGACTAAGGGTTTGTTTATCTCTCAAAGAAAGTATACTTTGGATCTCTTGAAAGAGACCGGCAAGCTCGGTGCCAAACCCGCCGATTCCCCCATGGACTATAATAGTAAATTTCTCATTGATACTACTCCATTACAAGACAAGAACCGCTTTCAACGGTTAGTGGGAAGATTAATATACTTAACAATTACCGGGCCCGACATCTCTTATGCAGGAAGTTATGTGAGTCGGTTTATGCAAGCACCTACCGAAGGACATATGGAACTTATTGACCGCATCCTGCGCTACCCGAAATCTTGCCGGGAAGAGGTATTTGGATGCGAAACATAATCACACGAGAATTGTGGGTTACACCGACTCGACCGGGCTGGAAGTCCCTCGAGACAGAAAATCCACTACTTCGGATTTTGCACCTTTGTGGGTGGCAATTTGGTCACGTGAAAAAGTAAGAAACAAAATGTTGTGGCTCGTTCTAGCGCCGAAGCGGAATACAGGGCAATGGCTTCCACTACTAGCGAACTCGTCGGCTTCGAGCTTTGTTACGAGGAATTGGATCTTGTGACTTCTAACCGTCCGATGCAACTATATTGTGACAATCAAGCAGCCACTTATATTGCTTCTAATCCTGTCTTTCATGAACGGACCAAACATATAGAGGTGGATTGTCACTTTGTGCGTGAAAAAGTCCAGGATAACACCATTGAAACTCCTTATATCCGGAGTGAGGATCAGTTCGCAGATGTGTTCACCAAAGCTCTACCCACAAAATCCTTTCACAAGATGTTGATCAAGTTGACCTCCGATGATATCTTCGTCCCAACTTGAGGGGGAGTGTTAGCTAGATAATGATCATGCTAGATTGAGCATGATCGTGATTAGATCTTCTATTGAAGGAAAGTTGGTTGGTGTGATTGATGCAAGATTGGTAATTTGGTTGGTGGGTAGGTGATTGTGGTAAGATCTCTTATAGAAGGAAAGTTGAGTAGGCTGATTTGGTTGGTGTACAAATTGTATGGATTGTATTACTATCTATGGATAGTTTCCCTTGTATTATTTCCTCTATTTAAAGGATAATAAACCTCCCCAAGAAGTATGAAGAACTTGGGGATTCTCACCGTGGAGTAGACTTCTGTGGTAGAAGTTCGAACCACGTAAATATTTTCTTGTCTTTCCTTTATGCATAAGTTAACACTGCACTATCCAAAATCTGTTCAGATTCTGTCCCATGTTGGTAGAAATTACAGGAAAAATACATTAATAGTGCAAACCAGTACCAAGTTGCACACGATTAAACCAAATCCATAGGGCTAGCTTCCCCCCAAGACATTGAATCCAAAAGGTTGGCTTTAGACATACTTATATGTCGATCCATAGGGTGCCAATTTCTTGGCCAGAATCTGTTCATGGTTGTATAATCAATCAATAGTTGACCATAAGTCAACTCTTACGCAAACTGTCGATAAGAGTCCAATTCCAACTAGGAAAGCGATCTTCCCTAGCAGCAAGGGATCTACCCATCCCTTTTTTCCTAAGAACTTGCCAATTGGCAAGTGTGGGACCCATTGGACTTCCAAATTCGTTGCACCAAGGAAAGGTGAGGAGAGTTGCCTCAAAGTCCAACTCTTAACTCTTGCTCTTCCTTCCTTCTCAAATCAATCAAAACCCTAAGTGCTCAAGGGATAAAGAAACCTTATAATGGATCTTCTACTGTTTATATAGATGTGCATTTATCCTATAAACTCTAATAAATAGAAAGCTTTGATCTAGAACTGTCAAGCTTCTAAAGTTTGTGGCTCAGTGGAAGCTATTCATTTCTCGGCAATTTTTTCTACCCGTCTGTCACTCTCAGCAGACCATAATTGCTGCAATCCCAAAGGCTCAAGATAATCAATCAAGTTGATATCCCCTTGGTGTGGTTCTACCATCTCCAAAGAATTTTCCCCGTGAAATCCATTCACGGTAAAACACAAATGGTATAAAATTGAAGCATCAAAATACATAAAATAAATATTTTAAAAACCATCCTACCTATCCCCACTCTCATCCCTCTCGATTATCCCCATCTCTCCCACTCCCATCCCTTACATTATGCAAACGAACAAAATAATAAATTATTTTAATAAAATAAATATATATAAACAGATCAGAGCGGTTCCTTTTTAGTGAAATCCAAATCCACCTATACCTCAGATCTCATCTATCCGAATTTGCATCCGAATCCGAACATTCAAATTCCCTTAAATGGATGCAGATTCAAATCAAATTACGAATTTTAGCATATAGAGCTGCTAACCCTCGATAAAAATCACAAAAAAAATGTAAATGTATAAGAAAACAGCAATCTATAAATGCAAGTGAATATTAAACTATACACCTATTGATGATTTGAGGGGTAAAAAAAAAAAACCAAACATGTAGTAAACACAAAACTAAAACGAACCAAATTCAAGTTTCATTCATGTACCATGATTCAAATCCAGAATGAAATAATTGGATTTCTTCAACCTTGTTAACTTATCTCCTCACATCATTGAATTCAAGATGAAGAACGTAAACTAACCTTTTATATTCACCCAAAGGATCACTTATATCCACAGTCCAAACTTATGCCAAATCTAGAACCAACTAACAATACATCTCACAAGAGCCCTTGGTCCAACAGGGAAGGGGGGCATCTAGGCTGTTGAAGTATTAATCTAAGTAAAGATCTAAATCCAGGTTTTTGTATCAGCCATGTTTAAATCGATAATGAATCTAGTGAGAAACTAGCATGTAACTGATATCATACATTCAGGATTGATTGAATCCAAAAACCAATATGAATCGATCAACCCAACCAAAATAGATACATATTACTTGAACTATGGTATGAGTCTTGAATATGCCCAAAAGCAACTCCAAAGATTGAAAACAATGACTCAAACCAAAAATTGATTTCAACCATTGATCTGGATTTGATTTTGTTGATTTAACGGATAATATTATTATCGAACAAAAAGATTCTGTTTTGTGGGCATTCAAGCATACTTTATCCAAGCTATTTATTAATGCCATGTAAATTAATGATTAGTATCTTCTTGTCCACATTGAAACCAAAGTTAAATCACATATGCAACAAGCTTTTACGAAAATAATCCATTTGACTAAAAACTTGGTGTCTCGTCTCGTCTAGACAATCGATCCACTGTGCCAACACATACATGAATCAGGATATAGACTGGACTCCTGTTCCGGCAGTGCTGTGAGTCGAAGTAATTGAGGTCGACTTGTTAACCCAATCATGATTTCTAGACATGCCCCAACTATCAATGTAGAAAAGAGCTGCCAACACATCTAATAGAAGGGGATCCATATCGGATTTAGATTGTCTCCAGTTGGGGAATCAACTGGATGAAGTGCAATTGCCGTTCAATGTGCGACATCTGGCACTCTTTTCAACCAATCGCTTAAATGAGATGATGTAATAAATTGGTTTCGACCTATGGGACACTGAAACAAATTGAAAACTAAGAAACAAAGAAGAAATCTCACTCAAGCTAGGGACTCCTCTCTGCAAGTTGAAGGTTGCAAAAAATCTTGATCACCATTCACTCGAACCAGAGGTTCTTCAAGAAATATCACTCCATCAGCTTCAACCTCGAACCAGCGGCAAGCCCTAATTCCTTATTTCATCAGCCTCTCTCTCCTTCCATCTTTGCACTCTCTCTTTCTTATCGATGGAGAAGTTTGAAGAAGAAGAAGAGGAAGAAGGGTTGGAAATCTTGATGGTATTTTCTGTTTCATTTTCTTTGTTAATCCAGTGGGTATGAAGGTTACATGAGTGAGAGATATGATATAGGAGAGGTGAGAGCTATTGAGGAGATATACCAGAGAAGAAAGAGAATACACACGTAAAATTACAGGTGATTTCAAATTTGAGAGAGAACATATAGAAGAAGGGATAATCCTCAACTACTGAAATCTCATTGTTGTTGCTTTTGCCACAACTCCGCAATTGCATCATTCGTTTCATCTCCACATCAAATTTCTATTTCTCTGTCTAAAACAATACGTTGATCTTGACATTTGCAGCTACAGAATGCACAAAGGTAAATTGTATATGAAAACTTCATCTCCTTCGCTAATCTTCTTCTTGTAGAGGTAGCAAGCCTCAAGAAACCTACCAACCAATTGTCATAATCCTTCGATAAGGTTACAAACAAGAAACAGCAGATCGGTCTATGCGAGGAACACTTGGCCTTTCTCTGCAAAATCTTTCCATATGTAGGTTTATCTCAGTGTTTTCAATTTCAAATAACTTATATTACATTCGATTTATTTGAAACGCTGGATAAGTCATGTGCCACATTTCACATATCTAACGGCAATTGCACTTCATCCATTTGAAACCCCAACTGGAGACGATCCAAATCCATCCAATAAAAGGGCAGTTGTTAAAGCACACTAACAATAGAAGTAATTTCTCTGGATCATGAGAGGTCTGGCTTATACAAAACATTCGACCAAGCAGAGAGGCTGAAAACTCATTCAGTATGAATATTTTAGGACATTATCATACTCTAGTGTTGTGATTGTTGATCTATAAAACCACATCTCAGATGTTTAATGTTTCCTCCACTTTTTTGCTTTTATGTATTATTGTAAAAACTAATTAAAAATTTAAACCATTAATTTGCTTTTCCTAAAAAGCTTGCTAAAAAAATGCAAAGACCTGACGTTCCTCTAGTTGTGTATCGATCCCCTGCTGAAACCTCAGAAACCCTAGGGTCCAAAATATTAAATATGTTTCCTCTGATTTCTAATTTCTCCCATCATTCTCATGTAACAGATCTAAGAAACAAACAAAACATAATCCATCTAAATCCCAATAAGAGATCCCAATTCAGTATTGTTGGAATATTTTTGTGTGAGCTTGATTAATTACTAGGCCCATTGATCAGTGGGAGTCTATGTCACTAGGTTAGACTAGTTCGGTCTGATTCATTACAAGATAAAGAGATAAACAATCCCTTTTACAATGTGGGACTGATTAAGGTTTTGTGATAGTATTATATATACTAGGTCATGAGTCCCTGCAGCCATAGTTGTTTTCTTCTCTCTGTAGCCACGAGCAATGAAAAAGACATGAAACCTTTACAGGCTATGGAAGACCATGATCAAAGCTCCAACACCATTCTTGGAGATTAACGACGGAAATCAATCTTCTACTCTCAGGTATGTCTCTACTATTATTGATTACATTGAATATCATTGTATTCTAGATCTCTGTATGGATATTAGGGTTTGGGATAAAACCTAGTATGGGAAAAAGTCTAGCAGTTGGTATTAGAGCATCCCATACAAACCTAGAATCGATGGTTAATGATTGTAGAGACTGTAGATATGATTGGATTGGAAGCGGGAGAAATTTTCCTCCTCTATAAACCTATATAGGTTTCAAACCTTAGAAAATTTTTTCAAATCAACAAAAAGCAAATCAAATTGCATAGGGTTGTAGGGCCTAAAAAAATGAAGCTGTCGGTATAAAGAACTTTGCCGATGGCCTCCGGACGGGCCCTCAAAGGCCGATGGAAAAAGGGATTGAAATCTACATGTCGGCTAGGGTTTTATTGAAAAAGAAAATTAATATCCTTTGACGGCATTTGACCCGGTCATCGCTGGGTCAACTAGAAAACCCTAACGGGTTATCCTCTCGATTTGACTCGGACCGAGTTGAATCGGGGTCAGATCCATCTAGCACACATGAGACCCGCCCCATGGTTGACCAGAACCAGTTAACAACCCGGTCAATGACCCAAGTTAGCCGACCTGATAACCTAGAATGCTGACCCAGATACCCAGCCCAAGGACCTAAAATATTGACCCGATTGTCTAAAACTTTGGAGCTGGTTGAACCACTTGTGAATCGGGCTCCGTTCACTAAACCAATTCACTGGTTCATCCTTGTTAGCTGGCGGTTCAGTTTGAAGGAAAACCAAAAAAAATAAAGAAGGGGGAATATATATTCGGTTCAGTTCAAACTGAATCAAATCAATCCTGGGAAACCGACCCAAATTGAACCGACACAATCAAAACCGAACCGGTCAAGAATAAGGGTATGTTTGTTTGTTGACCTTAAACCTGAGGGAATTAAATCGCGATTGCGGGAGTGTGGAAGGTTTATTTTGATCGTGGTTTTTTGCAGTATACTCTATTTTTTATGCTCTTTAATCCGGTATAATTTTTTATACCTTTAGGTGCATTGGAAAATATGTTTTCATCAAATAATATTCTTTTGGAGCCCATTTTGTAGTATTTCTGCTGGTTTTTGTTGAAGTTACTTTACCAAATTGATTGTTGAGCTAATGTGCATGCGTATATGAATATTTATACTTGTAAAGTCATATTTTAAATATTCATGGTCAAATATATATCCCACATGAGCTGCAAGTTGGGATTTGTTCATATCATGGTAGAATTTGGTATAACCACCAAAGTGGCAACCTTATTTCATTATGATGTATTCAAATTCAAGGGTCTGTGCTCTATAGATGTTTTAGTTTGATAGTGTTCACCCAAAGGTGACATTGTCCAAGTCTATTCGAACTAGGGTTTGTTGCTATTGTGTAGGGATTTTGGTGTGACCACCAAAATGACAACCTTGGTTCTATCATAATATGTAAAAATCTAATATTTATGCATTTACAAGCTACAGCAAGGAAATACAGTGCTCACCTAAAAGTGACACTAACATAAACTCTCATTTTTTATGGATGCAGCAAAGAACGGCACTGTCCACCTAAAGGTGGCGTTGTCAAAGAATATAAGGAACTCATACACATAGTTGAAGGATCTTGGCTTTAAAGGTTTTATCCACCCAAAGGTGGTGAGATTTTTGAGAGTCATTATCCCTTCACAATTATTACATAGTTATCGAGAGGACCATTGCACATATTATCCCAAAGGATGTGTGTGTAGTTCAGTTGACTCTCACAGAGATGATTTTTCTGCATCTATTTAAATTGTATGCATTAGTTTCTGTTAATTATCTATTACTGCACAAACAGAGGGGAAATCAAGTGCATATTTATCCCAAAGGATGAATTTATATTTTGGTTGACTTTCGAAAAAAGGGTTATTTGCTTGTATATGTTATATTAATGCTAGCAGAGTTGGTTTGTGAGTGTAGATCATTGTTTTATTTGCTACATTGCACAATAATTATGCATCATCATTTTAATCTCAAGATGATAGTCCCAAAGAGTTTGTTAGTTTTTCTGTGCAGGGACAAGTGATAAGAGATTATATGAAAATATTAGAAACTGATCTAGGGTTACTAAATTTGGATGTATTCCATGAGAAATGTTCTCTACCCATGTGGTGCTCTATCTATGAGGTTTTGTGTAACAACATTCAGATGGAATTTATTGTAAATGGATTACCTTAGAGAAATCAAGAAAAATTTAAATTTTTAAAAATGGGTGGAGAGATAGTCTAATGACCTAGTTTACTTGTACTAATTCTGATATTAATGGTGGTATCCGAAAACATTATGGGAGCTATCAATTATCCTTGTAATGCTCAAGGGCTTGGAAACCAAAATAGATGATAGATTAGGCATCCATTATTGACAGGAAAAGTGTATTCAAAACTAGATGGAATTATATGGCTTACATTACCCAAAAGAGAGATGTAGGGCCAGTAGTGTGGCTCAAATATATATTGACCAAAGATTGTTAAGTCGGATAGGCTTGCCTAGAAAAGAAAGTGATTATGAGACTAAATAAAATAGTGTCTAGAATGGAGACTTGAGTGCAAGTCACAGTCAAAGGATCAAAGGAATGTGAGTAGTTAGATTTCTTTTACTCTCAAGTGTATGCTCAGTTTTCTGTTTTGTATTTCTGAGATAAATCGTATACCAATGTAAAGTTTATTGCAAAAGTTTTACTTGGTTTTAAAAGTCTTGTATTGATTGCCTAACCCATACACATGGAATATATGTTTAGAATTGTAGTTATACTTAAGGAAGCTTTATAAGTCAAAAGTAGTTATTAGTGATAAAAGGTTAGTTATTGTCTATTAACAACAAAGTGTGAGGGCTAGTAGTGTTTTTAAAAGCTTGAGCAACTAGATTCTAACCAGTTATTCTGGATATAGTGTGACCCATAGGGCAATAATTAAATAAGCTACACAAGTAGCAAAGGACTAACTGAGAAAAGAATATGAGGAATGAATCTATGACCTACACAGTGAGTGTTCTGAAATGGATTGTAATTGTAGATCATTTGACGAAAGTTTGGAACAGTGGGAAACTTTTGTGTATGTTTGGTATTGTTTATCAATGTTTGCTCATGGTGCTTGTGGTTCAATGAGCATGATTATTGATGACTATGGTTATGTTTAGCATTAATTTGTTTGTTGGTTTGCATTCTTGATTGATTATTCGACATGTCAAAGACAAATCAAAATGTATTTAGTTAAGGACAAGCTGACATGAGAAATGTGATAATTGTAGATTATTTTGATATGCTCAGTCAGTGGGAGTTTTTTTTTTTTTTTTTGTCTGTATTTAATGCCATGCTTATGATTTAAATCAGGCTGTATTTAGTCAAAAATTAAACGGATAGTATTTAGCCAGACACCAAACAGTATTTAGCCAAAGGTCAAACAAGGTAGTACTCAGCTAAATATAAAATGTGGTATTCAGCAAGGATAAGAGGCAGTATTCAGCCAAAGGTAAAGGCTAGTATTCAGCCAAACAAACTATGACGGTGTGTCAAAGTGAGATATTAATCCAAGCTAGAGGCGGTTTGCCCTGAGAGGATACTATCAAGTATAAGGTTTTGAGGTAACTCGGTCTAAGGTAATTCGATCAAAGATGACTCATTATCTCATGGCAATTCATGCTGTTAAGTAGGCATTTGTATGTGGCTGACAAAAGGTGGTACATCGTATATTGAGGTGTATTATCCATTGTTGTTCTCATTGGCAGGCTTAACAGCTGGATTAAAGTAAGTGACAGTTTATTATGTGAATGGATTCTATTGCCACACTATTCAATGGTGGCATTATAATTAATCTAGCCCAAGTCAGAGAATGTTGGAATATTTATGTGTGGGCTTGATTAATTACTGGGCCCATTGATCAATGGGAGTCTGTGTCACTAGGTTAGATTGTTCGATCTGGTTCATCACAAGATAAAGAGATAGGCAATCCCTTTTACAGTATGGGACCGATTAGGGTTTTGTATAGTATTATATATACTAGGTCATGAGTCTCCATAGCTATAGTTGTTTTCTTCTCTCTGTACCCACGAGAAGTGAGAAAGACATGAAACCTCTACAGGCTGCGGAAAACAGTGATCAAAGCTCCAACATCATTCTTGGAGATTAACGATAGAAATCGTTTTTTTACTCTCAGGTATGTCTACTATTATTAATTACATTGAATATCATTGTATTCTAGATCTCTATATGGATATTAGGATTTGGGATGAAACCCTAGTATTGGAAAATGTCTAACAATTATTCCTCTTTCCCAGGTAGAGATGATTGGTTTCTCAGAGATAGAGAAATACTTGAAACCATGTAGATGCATAAGGAAAAAAAGCAAATAACGGGAACAAAGTTGGTACAGAAAGATAAAGGAGAGGGAGGAACAATCGAAAATCATTGGATTGGATGGAATTGGCAAGAAAGGAATTTTCATCTGTTGATGAGAAAATGGCACTCCTTTTCTCCTTACCAATTAACCCATTCCCATAACTTCGAGAAGTTGTATCTCCCTTTCCCACCATCTGTTCCCCTTTTCTTGATTTAAGGTTGTAAGAGTCCTAACATGGATGCTTTGAAAATCATAGGAATGGGAGGATTGAGAAAAACTGAAGCTCTTGGAGATAAAAACAGAAGAATCCCTTCTTTAATCTTTCCTGCCGTCCCATTCCCAAGATTACAATTGTAGCCATCAGCAGACCAAGTCATGTAATGAAGGGATGATGAGCAGTATATAAAGAAGTGGTTGACATCTTGGCATCTAGGGTTTCTTTAAATGAAATCCCTTAGGCCGCGTTTGGTAATGTTCTCATCTATTCTTGTTCTGAACCAGAAGAGATGGTCTTTTTCTATTTATGTTATGAAATAGTGTTCTTTGGCTGTTCTTTTGGCCTTAAGGCTATTGGCAAATATGTTCCAAAACTAGTTTGAGAATACTATTCTGACCTGTTTGTTATTTGGTAAAATTTGTTCTTGAACACTTTTTTTTTCGAAGGATTCAATATTAAATAATTGCCACCAAACCGATATCTTACAAATTAATTTATATTAGTTTCATTTAATTATAAGTTGTATCTTTTGATCAATTAAACAAGAAAAGTTTCCTAAAAAAATAAAAATAAATGCAACCGCAACTGCAAACCTTTTATTTTTTATTTTTTTATATATATTTGAAGTTATCATGTGGATTCATGTCATGAGAATTTAAAACACAAGAAAATCAATGAATCTTGATGGATTTGAACCACCATCTCTTGGGGAATCCCCAATTGCTCTACCTGTTTGAGCTAAAGACTGGCATACAATCACATTTTTAATCTCTAGTACTAATTTCATTGAACCAATGTTAATCAACCTTACTTAAAAATATGTGCGTATATATAGACTAATCAATTTAATATTATAAATAATTTCTGAGTAAACTTGGTTTCATACAACCAATAGTTCCCAATTTATAATGTTACCTATATGTGAAAATAATCTCTTGTCTCAAATGGAGCAATGTTAAATGCAGCCTAAATAAAAAAAAATAAAATAAAATCTGGACTTAAAAAAAGAACATAGAAAGATAGCCACAACAACCTTGTATCACTCAAAATCAGCAACATCACTAGCATATAAAATTTCCTTGCACTTTTCAACAGTCATGCTACAAGGCTACGTACGAAAATTGAATTTATAAAAGCTTCCTAATTTGAGTGGTAGAACCTGAAGAATCTAATTATTCTCTTCCAGGTTTGCTACAATTGAATTTTTAAGTCCTTCAATGGATTTATGTTGCGGATCAAGTCATAAAACATGTCAGAAATGAGAACTCAAGGTATAGTGACTATAGTACTTGCCAATCTGAATTAAATAGAATAGTCCCTTGATGTTCCAAGTGAAGGAACTGGTAGGAGACTCTTCTGGAGAAATCATACCAACATAAGTTCGGTAAGTTTAGTAACAGAATTAGAAACACCTAACATTTTTCCCTTAGCTGGTATAAACTATAAACATGGACTAGAAGGTTGGGTGCATCACATTTGTGTGACAAAGAACCCATCTTTTTTTTGGTAAATGAATCAAAGTTATTAGCTACGTGCTGGGGCTCCTGGCATACCCATAATAATTAGTAAGATCATCAAATCTAAAAAAAAAAAGGTTTCAGAATTAACCGAAGCTATGGGAAACCAAATAAAATAGGTAGATTGGTGGCTTTGAAACCAAAAACTATGTGAGGCTTAAAAAGAAATAACACTTGAGGAACTGGGGCTAGGATTTTTAAAAAAGTTTCATGGAAGAGTAAAGGATTAAAAGGATTGACACGTAAAGGGGTTAAGATTTTAAGGGATAGGAAGCATCTAGGATTTTGATCAGTGGTTCACTTCTAGCTATATTGCCAAGATGTAATCGCAAAAGGTTATAAGGATTAGGGATTTCAATCGATTGAACATAATTTGAATTGTGGAAATCAATAATCTAACATCTCAAAATTGATGAGGAGATCCGCTAAATTGATTCATAAAGGGATTCATAATTACTCACACACTATGACAACAAAGCATCTCATGGTGATGAATTATCTTAGTGCTCATGGGTTACACCCAAATAAGAGAAATGTCTCATCAAAGAAAAAAAAATATATGGATGTTGATTCCAGCAGCTGTTTTTTGGTGCATACGGCCAGCTCAAGCCATAAAACATTTGAAAACTGCACCATTCTTGCTTACTTGGTAACATAAAAAAAAAAGCGAGGGAAGTAGTTACCTTTTAGCCTACTAATCATATGCTGGAAAAATTTCGAAATGTCACTAAAGCATGAACCGCTTATCTTACAACCCACAAAGAAAATACAGCCTGGACTAAAGCATTAACCACTTATCTCACAACCCACAAAGTCCCCAATGAGTCTAAAACATGCAATTATATTGCGGAACAAAGATGATAGTTAAGTACACATTATTACAATAACAGAGAAGCAAAGAATGGCGTGATCTTATTCACTCAACAAAGAAATTGATAGCAAAACAAAACCCCTAACCTCTTTTGTACAGCCTAACCTACTCTAAAATTCTACGAGCCAAAATTAAAAATGAAAGGCAAGTGTCAATCCAATTTATGGGGTGGAATGAATTCAGTTGCAACAATGTCAAACAGAAAAAAGAAATCCATTAAAAATATGCTGATTATGGTAATTTATTTTAGAGAAAATAATAAAATTAAAAAAAAAGTTTCAGAAAATATCCATTCCTCATTAGAAAAGAACATCCCCCAAAAAATCCCCAACTTCAGAGCCTATTACCTAACATATGGGACAAGAAGGAGAAGAAGGGGCTGAGTAGGCTGACAAAAAAAAAAAAAAAAGAAGGTAGAAAAGGAGAAGAAAATAGAAGAAAGAAGAAGAGGAAGAACCCGTATAAGACTAATACCTCTCATTGTAATCAGAGAGAAGCGGAACAAGTAAGATCTAAAAATACACCCAATCATATAAGAGGCTGATTATTAGATCTAAAAATTTTGGGTGCCTAACACCTTCCCAAACAATACCTTAAATACTTACCAATTCTCTGATAGACCAAAGCCAACATTTGGGTTATGAGTCAATATAATTCTTGCTTTATGATGAGACTACATTTGAGGTCCTAGACTTTAATCTTGGTGGCAACTCCAGATCATTACTGTCTATTGGCATGGGTGAATAAGATCAAAGGCGAAAGTTGATGATCCATATTTTCCTCTTTAGGGAACCCGAAGGTGATTTTTTCTCCATTGTCCTCATAGTGGTGACTCCATTGGGGATTCACTTTTAGACTCCTGATTTACTTTCCTTACATGATTGCTTGTCATTGGATGCTAAATCTAGGGCTATTGTGTATTTAGTTTGTATATGTTGTTTTGGGGGGAATGGGTTCAATCACACACTGTAGTTAGTTGGGTTTGGGTTATCCATGCATATGGTGACACCCGACCTAGTGAAGCCATAGCATTGACACGTACCTTGTAAAGGCCATGACCGATGAGAGCCTCTTTAGAGAATTTCTGGTTCTGGCCCAGGGATGCGTTATCGCTACTCCACATCATTGATTTTTTACATAATGGTATATCAAAAGGAATCTTGGGGCCCATGATTCACTATGTAAATGGGAAAAGATCCACTCCTCCTCATCAAGGTAACCTTGTGGATCCTAACCAGAGTACAGCCCATGTTTGTTATTTTTTGTTCATCCTACTTGGTAAAATCCTCTAGACCATGATATCTATGCCCAAGATGTCGAAGTTCTGATAGTTTTTCCCTTAACTCGTTAATATGTTTGGATTCACTCATAAGTATCTTTGACTATTGCTCGTTGGGAACATGAGCGTTATATACACCTGTTTTACATTACCATGGGCGGTCTGTGTACTGTAAAACCCGTGTCAAACTAACCCGGTCTTACCACCTTGAACCAGGTTTACCCATCATGGTCGAGTCAAGTGGACCAAGGGCGTGATGGAGATCGAGATCCCAGGTATAAAATCGACCCAAAAACACTTAATTTTAGGGGAGGGTCGCATACCCAGCCAAGTAGGGTCGGACCTCCCAAAATAGAATGTCAGACCCTCAGATTTGAAGGGAGGGTCGGACAGCTTAAGACCCTAGGGTCGACGGGATCATCGACCCTCGGTTACTGCCAAAACTGAAATTAGGAAATTTCCTAATTTTCGATTGGGATTCTTTCCAAATCTCAATGGGACTATTATAGGACATTCCTACTCTATTTAAAGGACGTCCCTAAGCCACTTTCACTCCTTTCACAACCCTAATTGAATTGAGAGAAAGAGAGAAGAGGGAAAAGAGGAAGAAAAGAGGCAAGGAAGAAGACTTAGCAAAAATGAGAAGAATTTCCAGAGAAAAGTAATCTTCTCAGATATGGATACTAATTCCATGAGTTTCTACAGACCTTAGGTTAGATATGATTGAGTGTAGGATTTTGGAGAAACCCAAACCATCCATCCATGGTTAGGTTTTCATGGAAAACCATAGGATGATGCACGAAAACTGTTTAGATGGATTATACATGGTTCTAGACCATGGAATGACTGTTGAATGAATGTAGGAAGTAAGCCATAGGACCCCAAACACGAAGAATGGATTTAAAAGTGAAAATTGGACCAGAGTGCACCAAGGGTCGCATCGAGGGTCGATAGACCATCCGACCCTAGGTGTTTCTGACCATCGACCCTCAGCATTTGGGAAGTTCAGAATGGAGGGAGGGTCGATAGACCCATCGACCCTAGCATCGACCCTAGCATCGATCCTCAGTTGACAGAATGGTTTTAAATTTCGAATTAATTCTAATTAAATTCTATCGACTTGGTTAGGTTTGCTAGCAATATAATAACGTTATAACGGTGATTTTAAAGCTTGGAAAAGTATCTTTTAGCAAGCTAAGGTGAGGAACCTTAACCCCAAACTAAATTGGTTAATAATAAGTTGTTTTTCTATTTTTTGAGTCCTATGCCATGCTTGATTCTATGCGAATATGTTGTAATGTGCATACAGCATGCCTTCCAATATTTCTATTACTTGTTCATGCATATTTATTTAATTATTTATAACATGATGATGATGATGATGATAGGAATAGGCATGTGCTTGTATGTGTGTGGTTGATGTGCTTGATGCGAGCGAGTATCAGGGGAGGTGTGATGAGAACGTCAATAAACGTTTACCTTTGGCGGGTCTCAACACTTTAGCTCTATCTCTAACTCAAGTCTTGTGCATTGACATCGTCGTATCGCCATTACCTTAGCAGAACTATTATGTCGTAGAGTATCAGGGGAGGTGGTCTCGGTCCTTGTAGTCTCTGACTCTACCAGGGGGCCTTAGCTCTATCTCTATGGGCATTCTGAGGGATGCTGGGGTGAGGCCTTGGATACACTGTTTGGCACTAGGATTGGTTAGTAGCGAGCCCAGTTTGCAAGCCCTCGCTAACAGGGGCTTACGTGTTGGTATAACATTATATAGCAATAAACGTTAACCTTTGTTGTATAATGTTATGGTAGGGTGGATGGGGACGACGATAAACGTTAACCTTCGGGCGGGCTTCTACACCCTGTGTATAGAGGCGGTGTCAATAAACGTTAACCTTTGACCACCCAACCTTTCTATTGCACATTGCAAACTATAAACCAGACCAAAGATATAAATTGACTTTTTGCATGCATATGTATTGTTGCATTGTTTTGGCTACTCACTGAGCCGTGTTGTGTGCTCACCCCTCGACGTCAAATATTTTTAGTTGATGATGCAGGTTATACAGTCGAAGATTATATGAATGTGTCTACATACGGGAATGTAGCAGCCATGGACGCTGGAGCTGAAGATGATACACACGACTCCTCTTGCGAGTGCAACTCGTGTGTATTCGATTAGACATTTTATAGATTTCTTTGTTGGATTTATAAGACATGTATTTGGTACTTAAATATTTATGTCTCAGTTAAACACAGAATAATTTGCTATTGTTTATGGATATCAATTCTAGTTCTCAGTTCATTTATTTATGAGATTTCCGCTATTGTGTATTACTCTGATTATGATTATGGGTGTGTGTAAAGTTTGGATAACGCGGGGATGGTCTATTAGAGATCCTGATTGAACCGTTGGTTATTTAGTGGTTCAATACACCATTCTGTACAGTGTGGAATTGGGGTGTGACATGTACACCCTCCATTTGAACCAAGCTCGATGTGTCGAACCATTTACCATTAACACGTCGATCTCAAAAATGATCAGAAAGTCTCTATCATGACATAGATACTGTGATCAATTGGAAATTTACCGGCCCATTCATTCATGAACTGCCTTTGCTAACCATCTCTTATGAAAGCCACAAGTAAGTATATCCATTTCAATTTCTTTAAATTTGTTAAACCAAATGGCTGAATCTTGGTGCCTAGATGATCCATTTTGGAATCACCAGGCCCGAAGACCAATGACGAGGTTGTTCAAATCCAACTAAATTGACTGGGATAATATTAAGTTGACAACTTTCATGAGGAAGCTAATGTTGTTTGGTCGAGTTGTCCCTTGTGTATTTTGATTTAGTCATGAACAAATGTCGTAAAATTCTTTGATCATGGATGTTCATCTTGAGATGTCAAGTTTCTCACCATTTTCACTATCCGATACATTGATCTGAGTGGGTCTACGCAAGTGTATATGAAATCCATACTTTATTGGGTGGTGAGGGTTACATACACCAGTATTATGATGGTTTGAGCAGACTGTATGCATCCCCTACATATGACATATATCGATGTGTTGAATCCTTCACAGTCAAGATATCGATCTCTAAAAACCATTGAAACCTAGCATCACAAAATGTCTATCATTGTTAATGAACTTTACTTATCTATTCATCTTTGAATCACCCTTAAGACTATCACTCATAAGAATTATCAAATGGATTAATCTATTTTAATTTTTTCCAAATTGTAATCCATGTTGGTTCGATTTTGGTGTTTCATGTGAACCATTCTTGGAGTCATGTTTCTCGAAAACCAATCACAAGATTAACTTACTTCAACCAAATTGATTAAGATAAACTTGTTTGATTGACTTATGAGGGAGCTAACATTGTGTTGGACTTTATGTTGTCATTGTTGGTAACTTGGCTGATGTGACAGTGTTTATGAGTATTCAGTCAGAGAAATGAGGAGAGAGAGTATCAATGTAGGTGAGAGAGTGTCAGTACAATGGCACAGATGTGGCAACTTTGCTTGTGTATTCTATAGTGTTTTACATGTGTTTCAGATGACTTACAATGAGTTAAATGGGATTTTACATTGATTTTGATGAGAGAGAGTGTCTGTGGACCCCACTGGTGATGTGGCTAAGTTTCTGATGATGCGACAGTGTTCCTGAAGCTTTTCTGATCATGTTCATGTTTCTCATGTTTCTGGTGTTGTGGCATTGAAGAGAGAAATTCAAGAGAGAGAAATAAGAGAGAGAATCAGAAGAGAGAGAAAGAGGAGAGAGAAAAAAATGTGAGTGGGACCTACAGGTGTGGTGGCAAGGTGACATGCCAACACGGTAGCCCATGGCACTTGGCATGCATGCACGCAAAGTTTTGGGTTCAAATTTCATGGTTTGACAGAGTTTTAACTTTAGGTCTATTTTTGGTAGGTCCCGCAGTAGGTTCATGGAAATCCGACAGTGGAAAGATGTAGAGCGTCGAGTTATCTTTCCAACGCAACTTGAATCACTCAATTCTGACGTCGGATGAGCGAGATATCACAGTTTCTGTCGGATCGCTCGAAAAAGTCATTTCACAAGTTGTTTAGGGGCAATTTCAGCATTTCACAAGTTGTTAAGGTGTAATTTCGTCAAGAAAAAAGAAGAAGATCCGAAATCGGCTGCCCAAATGAAGCCACGTAGGCTAGATTCTAAATGGACGGCCTTCAAAGTTGCGGGCTAAGGTGTGATGCGAAGATTTCGTTTTGATTCCATCGCGAGGCTTCTGGTTGGATGGAGGCAATTTTAAAAGGTGGTTTGTGTTTCATGGAATTGGTGCCTTATTCAGTGTGGCGCGTTCATCGTGCGACGACAGAAGAGATTCCGATCCAACACTTCATGTGATCTCCGATTTTCGGAGGAGTGATTTATCCAGATCCAAGGACTCAGATTCAATCCCACCTTTTTGAAGTCAATCTGACGGTCCGTGCTGAAGATTCTTTGATCGACCAATCATATCGCGACAGTGCATCGGCGGCGCGGCTATGGTGCAGCGCAGGTGCGCGGTTATAAAAGGAAAGATTCTCTTTCCTTATCTGTGATTGGACGAACTTCAAACTGCCATAACTTCTTCATCCGAGCTCCAAATCAGTCCGTTCAAGTTGTAGTTTCCATATTTCTAGATGCTCTACCTATTGGGTGCCGTTGGGAGTCGAATTAGGGATGAGAAAAATTGAAAAGAACATTTTGAAGGCAGAGAAAGGGTTTTTCTAGGGTTTCATGCCTGTGGGAGTGATCAATCACCAACTACCTCTTCTCTGTGCATCAATGGAGTGCTAAATCCGTATTAGAGGTCAGTAGAGCTTTTATTTTCACATTCATGGTGATTATGGGTTGTTTGGAAGAGATTGGAAGCCTGTCAATGAGGTGTGCTCTGTGAATCTATCTCTATCATCATTGAAGGTTGTTAGAGAGTACCTGAGAACAGTGTGAAGCTTTAGAGAGATTGTTGGCCATTCAAAAGCATTGTTTGTGAGATTCTCAATTCCTTATCTATTTATGCTTTCAATTTATTGTATGCTAGCGTAGGTGCAAATTGTTGAATACCTAGCTAGTGGGGGAAAATTGTAAGACAAATTTATAAGCCAAAAAAAAATTGTTATTTGCTTCCCGTGGGTGCAGATTAAGCGTGGTGTGCAGCGTGTGCTGAACACTGGTACTTGATACCTGAATTTCTGGCACATGTGTGCCATCCTAGTTTTATGCTGTGTAAATTGGGTGTACGTACTCCCTGTTGTGTAGACAGCAAAAAGAAGTGTATGGAGTATATACGGAGCCCGTTGGGCATTACTCCGTGGACTAGCCATCACATACTGTGTTGGTGAACCACGTATATCCTGTGTTGTGGACTGTCTTTATTTTCTTATATATTTTGGAGTGCGTGGAATGGCTTGCGGGATGGGTGTGCAAATCTGGTAGACCTGGCTACTGAGTGGTAGCGAGGTAGATTTGCATACGCTTGTGTGTGTGCAAAAGAATATATCTCCATCAGCTCTAGGCAGCAGTAAATAATCAGGAAAAAATTTCAGACACTGATTCACCCCCCCCTCTCAGTGTCATGTCATGTTCATCACATTGTTTGGTCAATAAATAGGTCATTAGGATACTGTTTGGCATCATTCTTTTGGAAAGAGTTAGCCCTAAGAGTCTAAAAGACCCCCTAAAAATTTCATAATTTTGTAGAACTATCAGAATATAATATGAATATTTCCCCATGACTGGTGAAACCCAAGACAATCCTAAGCAGTTTCCTAGCTTAACCTAGCATCTCAACCTTGACCAATAGAAAACCCTAATTTGGTTTCACCCCTTTTAAGGGAAATGGTGCTTATTGAAATATCTTTTATTGCCCCATGCATGGTTTGGACTCTTAAAAATATTTAAATTATCACATAAAAAGCATATGTTTCCTAAATTTCATTCATGATTGATTTACAATATATGTGATAATTGCCATGCTTAGATAAAACATCTATTTTGAGAAAAAAATTAATTTCTATAACACCCTATTCTAACTGCCATGTTGGATACACTAGAAAACAAACTAGGCATGAGGATGTGCATTTAGGCACAAACATACATGGGAAGGGCTAGAAAGGGAATAATCATGAAAATCTTAATGAAGAGAGAGAATGCCTAGCCCAATCTTCTAAATTTAGAGTATAAATCAATAAGGGTAGTTTTAGGATGATTGTCATACCCTGAATTTATGATATTTAAATTTCAGAAGGCAGCTGGACCACCTAATCATTTTAATCATGGTCCAACTAGGATACATGCTCAGTTGATTCTGAAATCAAATCAATCTCCTTCCCATGACACAGATTCAGAGTAAAATTTATGTAGCGATAACATATTAAGTAAATTGAGCTCTATTGATAATTAAATAAACATATAACTTTGTTTAATAGTTATTCTGGGACTCAATTAATAACTATCAGCTTAGCCCTATAACAGTAGGGCACTACTCACTAGTAAAGTTGAAATACTGTAAACTATTGTCAAATAATAAACTCATGATCTGAAGCGGTCTTATACTTCTGCACGTTCCCATTTCATGATCCACTGCTTATCTCGTTGTCTCCATATGCTACTCCATCAGGGTACTCTGGATATGCTTGGGACACTTCATGATCCATCTTCGTAATACCTGTAGGCACAACTAAAAATAGTGGCTATCATAAAGGTGAGCTCTCCAACTTGAAATAGTGAAAAATAGACATGCAAGCAATCATCATGAATAAATTTATGTACACAATAAGAGTCCGGTCAAATGTATGCTAAATATGCTATCGTAAGGCCTAGCCACACTTCCCCAATGCTGACTATAACCTCTATGCACGAGAGTGTTTGGATACTTACTAGCCTACTCCAATAACCCTAGTAAAGCCATGCGACATCCCAATCAGAATGGTGATCGGATAGCAAGTCTGGCCAGTGATGCTCCAACGAACACTGCCAACCCCTCCCCCTCATCACTCCATCCTACCAGTACCTGACCCCTTACTGGCCAGGGTCACACACATGGGTTCTATTACTAACCAGTCCTATATCACATCCTATGTATTTTTTCAATACTTTAGTAGGATTTTCAGACCATCCGTTTTGCCCCTCGGTTCCCAAGATGCTGTCCTCTACTAGGATACTAGACAATACATTCAATTATCAGCATATTTCAATCATACCAAAATTAGGTCAGGGTTCTATTCCTTACTTGAAATCCCATAATTGTAGTTATTCGTGCTAGAATAGTCTATGTTCCTAATGTGCTCTACTCCTATATAGAGTGTGGAATTATTGGTTACAAATTCTACATTATTCATTATCAATTTATAAAAGCCTGAGGTTTACCGGTTTGTGCCTCGGTTGCACATATCACGACCGATGTAGCGTCCGACAAAGGTTTGAACCTTCTGCCAAGGGTCGATCGACGCATCAATTGGAATAGTATCAACGACCACCGCTATGTCCGACCACTTCCAGTGGCATTCTATCATTGCCCCGTCGGGTCCATCATCCGTAGTAACGTCTGGACTCTTACCAGAAGGGTTGGTTTGTGCAGTTTGCCTAGTTGGATGCTCAGATTTCGCTTTCGGCACACCATCCAGCCCTGCTTCTAGGCTTCTCCTTCTGAAACTCCTGACATTACCTTCGACTAAAACTTCGGTTTTTTCCTCACGACCTGGTACTACATGATTACCTTAGTAAGAGGTTCCCCCCCCTTCTACTACATCTATATATTTTTTTAATAACACTAAACATCGACATTATCTAGTTTTCCATGGAATTCTTCTTCTGTCCCTTATTTAATTGAGACTATTGTCAATGGATTTCCATATTCGTCTGCCATAATGCTTTTTAACCTTATTTAACTACCTAAGGTCTGTTTAATGAAGTTCTACAATGTAAGGTACGAGGTATTACCTGTGATGTAGGTCGAACGGTGAGAAGGAGAGCTTAACAATGCAGACAACACTTGCAAGCTTTCTCCCTTCTTCTCTTTTTTCTTCTCTCGACTTTCTTCTCCCTTCCAACAACACTATTTCTCAGAGAACGTGTCAAAGGTTTTATAATGAATATCACATCCTCAAGAGAGAGAGGTCTTGTAGGGTTGAACTTCCAAGTTTCCTTCTTGAATTATAATTCTTCCAAGTGGGAGGTGATAGAGAGAGGCCATGTGGCAAAGGAGTTGAGAGAAATTGGTGGCTCCTACTTCCTATATGACTCTAAGGCTATTTCACATGGAATAGGACTCTAATGAGTTGTCCATGGCTGAAGGAATATTTCTAACTACCTCTAAAATCTATCCAACTCATTCCATTCCCATGGGCCGATTATATACCTTGCTCGGTCGGAGCTAGCCGGATCATATTGGCTCGGGTTTCCAAACCTGCCCTAGCGACCGATGCTAGCATAATTGGCTTAAATTGTAAGTCTCATTTTATTTCTGATTCGTCCCACCATCGGTGTAACCAAATATCATGTCAATGACTTGGGAACCCATTCTGTTGAAGGTGGAAAACCCTTAGCACTACATAAATCTGGTTAGGCTGGGTTTCTGGGTGCGGGTTTTACAACTCCCCCCCCCTTTAAAGAATTTTTTCCCCGAAATTCCTATCTACTACGGATCTCAAATAGCAGGGTTCCTCCCTTATGGTACTGCCTACCTAAGGGTTTCTTATTCATTACTACTTGCTACAGCTGCTACAGTTTCCATTCCTAAATAGTATTAGTTATTCCCTTTAGGTTGAACTCTTTTTCTCTTGCCAGTTTGGA
Source organism: Protea cynaroides (assembly GCA_028583415.1). Taxonomy (NCBI): domain Eukaryota; kingdom Viridiplantae; phylum Streptophyta; class Magnoliopsida; order Proteales; family Proteaceae; genus Protea; species Protea cynaroides. The sequence goes on from CM053274.1 coordinate 23,140,265, forward strand.
CCTAAAGGGTTGTAGTTTTAAACTTTTATCCTTACCTATTTCGTTATTGGATATTCTTATTCTAGTAGTTTTAGGTTTGTTGGAGCCTCCAACAACCCTATTCTATAGGTAAATTTTTAGTTTCAATGTAACTTATTATGCGGTGACTTACATGGGTTAACATTATTCCTTCTTACTACTTTGTGATTTCCCTACCTGGGTACTATTCAACTTGATAGTTTTACTAAAATTCTAGGCTGAACACCATTAAACTAAAATTTTAAAATCTTATGATGATACGCCACTATCTTACCAAAATTCGTAATTAAATAAAATTAGTTCCATTATGTAAAATGGTTAACAATGTGGTGCTTTACCATAGATTAACAGGATATTACGATGACCCAAACCATTCTCCTAACATGTGATCATGATACTATCATAAACATGGCTTCAAAGGTCTAGTAATTACCTATTGGAGTCTCGTTCATGTTGTTCATATCTTCATCTCTTGCATCACCCTCACCCCGAGGTTGAGGTTGAACAATCGTCTGACGACGACGGTTTACTCCAACTAGGCACTTAGCTCTTGCCTTGAGCATTTGATGAGCTTTCTTTAAAATCTTCCTAGCTTCAATCTTTGAATGTTTTTTCTTAGGCACAAAGTCTCAAGAACATCAAGGTGAACTAGAATTTGGAAAATGATCCTCAACGGGTTCTTTTTGAACTTCTAATAATGGTGTCTTCACTTTTCGGTTTCCTTCTGGTACAATATCTTGAAATAGCACTTCCAGTGCTGCTTGCAATTGTGGACATTCAATCATGCTATGTCCAATATGACGACAGCTAGAACATTTTGGTATACCTTTGGGAAAGGATCTGATTACTTCTATAAAGGTTATGGGTTTAACTTCCTCCATTGGACAGTGAGACTGATAAGGTTCTTGGGCGTCTCTTACATAAGGGTTAAGCTAGACTTCAGTCTCCATACGAGATCCATCCCACACTCTATCTAAAGAATATAGCTGCGTAGTCAAACCTACAAACATCTCTCGAAGATTTGCTTCTGTGGATGATAGTGGTTTCAGGTTATTAAGTCCCTGCCAAGTACGATTGTTTCCTTAGACTCCTAACCCTTCATAACAACTGTTGAACTCTTCTGGTCGGCCTTTCTATTCTTGGTGTGGTCCAAGTGTTGGATATGCATTCCAAGATTCTTTTGGAATTGAATTTCTTAGGGTGGAGAAAAGTTCTCCCTTTAGGGTATTTCCTGAGGCGCAAAGTAAGCCAGAAAAGCTCTTAGAAACATATCCCATGTAATTGTTCCATGTTGCTGCAATAACCAGGATTCTGTATCCTACCACAATGATATGGTGATCCTTCCAGCTGGTACGTGGCACACAAAACTTTTTGGGCATCAGTGCAGCACAAATTTTCAAACGTCTTATCCATACGCCAGAGCCACTCTTGAGACTGAGCTATGTCAACGAACATTCCAGAGAACTTTGGGGGTTTAAGTCTTAGGAATCCCTCTAGTGGCCTAGCTTGTCCTAACATGGCAGTGCCACTTCTTAAAGATGGAACACTAGTGTTTTGGTTACCAGTGTTACGGGGTCTTGGCCGTTCCAAAAATGCTTCCTAAAATGTTTTCCAAGAGATTTCTTCATGTTTCATTTTTAACTCAGGCCCGGCATCTCACCACCACTGGTAAGGTGCACCCTTTAACTAATAAGCTGCACCCTGAATCTTTTGGAGGTCCGAATAGTCTTGTAGTCTTAGAGTTTTTTCCATGCTCTAGATCCTGTATATAGGTTAATTCAGATCCTCAGACGATCTAGTAAATTTAGCTAGTCTTAACATCAAGAATTGGTGCCATGTTCGTTGCATAAACTCTTCTACTAAACCGTTATTCTCTGACAGAGAGGTAGGTGGTTGATTACCTTTAGGACTCGACCAGTTATTTAATCCGTTTTCAGTTGAGACATTCCGGTTTGTGATATGACATGAATCAGAACAACCATGCGACGCCATTGAGAACAGTTAGCAGTTCTTGAACAACTTAACACGGTTAGTGATACGTTTCTAATTAGTACAATTCTATAATGGACAAGTATTTTTCATGAACCGATGCTATGCTACACCCACAACATCCTACAATTCGACCGTTTCTCTATCCCAATTTTGTACTTTGGTCGCAACGTTTGATCCCAGCCTTTGCAATTAAATGCCAAAATTTAGTATCTTGTGACGGTCAGATCGTTACATCGGACGTTACAGTCCCACGATCGACTGTTTGTCCAGGCACTTCCCGAGAGGTGTCACTAATGGCCAGATGGAACGGTAGCCGATGTTCCCGGACAATGGTTCATTGAATTTTATGACCGGTGGAGGTAAAATCTGACTTTATAAATTGGAAAAGGTGGGTCATTTCACCCACTTGTTTTCTAATTTGTCTCGAGCCTTAGAATCTCCTTTGGGAAAGTTCATTTTCACCTCCGGTGCTTCTCCAAGCCTCCAAACCCTCTTCAAACGTCGATCACTCCTCGATTACTCTACTCAAAGGTATGATTACTACCTTTACTATTTATAATCATCTTTCTAGGGTTTGGGAGAATGCTCTCAAAACCTTAGTTTCTTTTTTTCATTGATTTTTTTCTTGTTTATGTTTGTTACTATGTTCTCCATTGTTCCAAGTGATGTTGAAATGATCTGTGTATTAGTCTTATCGCATTGTTAGTTCTTTTCTCATTCTTCATGTTCATTATTACTTACACACCTTGGTTCCAAGAATTCCCTTTCAAAATAATATTTTTATCTTTTTAACGGTTTCCCTCTATGGTTGAACTGTACATTTTTTTTTTGTAATCATTACTTTCTTGTCATTTATTGACAATGTTGATATCCTAACATGCTTCTTACATATTCCTTACTAACATACCATGTTATTTGTATTCATTGCTTCATTGCATTGTCAACGGTATCTCTCTAAAGGGACTTAACCATAGAGTAAGCTAACTAGTTAGTAAATGTGGATCGTAATGATTTTCTATTGGGTTAGATCGTAAGACACTAGGCATTATTCTTCTTGAATATTGAAGTTCCTCTTTTTGATTTCTGCTTCAGTGTCTTGTATTAGATTCTTTGTTTACTCTTATTGCTGGTTTAACTTATAGTCTGTGGTTGAACACCTCTGTTTTTTCCCAAAAGTTCTAAATTCCCCAGTTACTAGTAGTTGTATTCAAATCATCGTTATTTCTTTTCCAACTTCTTATAATTGGGTTGTTATGCCTCTAAATCTCTCTAGTTTTGTTAGCAATCCCTCTTCTTCTCATTTTCCCATATTAACTTTGTGTGTTTAAAAGTTTATTCTTTCATGCTATATTTTCTAACTTAATTTCCTTGATCGTTCTTTACTATTACAGACTAAATGGCTCTACGAAAGACTATCATCAAGCGACCAAAGAGCAATCCCCCTCCAGTTCTTGACTCAGTTCGGTTCCGTGAAATGCCATGGGGCAGATAGAAGTTAGAAATAAGGAAAGTCAAGAATGACACTCTTTTCTATAACAGAGGGCAAGGTGAAAGAAGGGGACTTTTTCAATGGAGACACGGGCAGAGAATCCATATGGTACCCCCTAGGAGTCAAGGCACCATAGCAGAGTTTGGTAAAAACGATCTGCGCACGGCTCATCTTCTCTAGAGAATGCCCTACCATCACCAGGATCTACTACTCTATTTAATTAAAAATCCAACTTTACCACTCCGTGGGCCCCAGGGCAAAGGAGTACTCATAATTAAGAATTTAAATTGCTTGAAAATGGTATTGAATTACTTTGCTTCACTTTAACAACTTCTCCGCCCTATCAACTTCGGATTGACGACTAGTCTTGATTGGAGCAAATGTACCGGCGCAACAAAGGCCATTGATCTTTCCTCGCTTGCTTCGGAACTAAGCAAGGAACTCACCCTTTGACAACCCCCTTCAATTGGAGGGAATTGACACTGATCTATAACAACGTGTATGTTCTTTAACAAAGACTTCCCTTTGATGATATTTCCAAGGAAATTTTTGGGTCCCTGACGCAAAGGCCAACCTCCTCCTTGTGACGGAAATAGGCATCTTTAGCCTGATGCCAGTCTCATAACAACCTCAACGCGCTGCCCCGATGATGCGCTCCTAGCTCGCGGAGCTACATACCGGAAAAAGAAAAAAGACTCTCTCTATTACTTACTTTGAGAAGAGAATTATTGGTTTGACCAACGGACTACATGGGAAATACGAGATCTAGGCAAGCCGCTACATGTTCTCCCCTTGCCCGTGAATGATAGAAGAACTACTTATCTTCTCTCAGATAGTGGTGGATCGGTTCGCATCTATGGTCAATCAATAGGTCCGCAGATCTATTCTTCTATACGATAAATCGCCATCTCGTAGCACCACCATGACACCGATTCTCGTTCCTATTCGGAGCCCCCCATGCCGTGACTTCGACTTATAGTATGATCTATTCGAATTTCCTCGGCCTCATCCGAATCAAATGTCTAGGTCGGTTGCCACTTGACCATCTTTATCCTAAGTTTGAAGTCAAATCTGACATCTCAGGCAAACAAGTAAACTTTATAGAATTGGATAGATTTGACGTCAAGGCGACGTTTGATGCGATGAGGTGGTCTCACCAGGCCAAACTTGGTTAAGCATTTTTACTGTTATTTAGAAGTTGAGGGTGGTATGGGGGACTTTGAATCAACTAGAAAACTTTGCATTTCCAGTAGAGTGAATGGTACCGACATTAATCTCAGTACTGAGCAGTTGGCTGGTCTCCTAGGCATTTCCATGTTTAGAGACAAGGAATTCAGTATAAATAAAGAGTTCCTAATTGAGGTATAGCGGCAAGAGATCCGGGATAGAATCCTGCCCAAAAAACCCTTCCAAGTGGGTAACTTTTAACCCCTTCCTCGAGTGTACTGCAAGATTCTCCAATACAATATCCTACCTTAAAGTGGCCACTTTGATGAGCTCTCCAACTTTGGCCAATTTTTGACCTATCAAATAGAGGAGCGACGACCAATCTATCTGACATACATTCTCATGAGGACTATGATAGCAATAGCAGAGGACACCTGAGCTTCACACAAGGGACATTTGCTTTATGAAATGTTACTAACCTCGCTATTCGTGTGTCTCGGCATTGAGGTGCATGAAGAGGAGGCCTTTGAGGCTATAGTTTCCACACCCTTCGACTGCTATCATCAAAATAAAGCTCGACAGTGTGGTGCTAGACAATCTAGTGCTAGAGGCTTGCCAATATCCTTGAGCTCAGACAACACAGTAGGCACTAGAGGATGTTAGAGAAGAGGCACAGTCAAATATTCAAGTAGAGGGTGTAGCCAGAGATTAAGCTAGTCCATCTAGGACTCTAGTTACCCTGGATGACATTCTAGATAGGCTGAATAGGATTGATTCACACCAAACACAACAGACGCAAGAGGCACACAACTTGAAGAATAAAGTCTGACGATTTCAGTATACCTTGACCAGTTTCTCTACCCGTCTTGAAATATACCAAACGGCTTTGACGAGGGCTGGTATCCTGTCAGTAGAGGACATATAGGTGGCTTTGGTGGCAATGACATGACTACAGACCTTTCGAGGCTTCGTGCATCTACTCCACCACCTTCAGACTCAGAGGAGTGATAGGTCACGATGATTTTTCCTCTTTTGCTCAGTTATAAAGAAAAGTCGGGTTTTTGTACAGAAAGAACAGATTTTTACTTTTTGTCACAGTTTCTTTTAGTTATGAATTATACTGTGGGAATATTTTGAACACCATTTTATCTTACTTTATCAAACCAATGAAGTTTCCATACCTTTATGGGGTTGTCATTAATTTCTAGTCTTTGTATAGCTTATTATGCTTGGTTATGTTTCTTTAAGCACATAGCACACAGATATGTTCCATAATTACCATTTATGCTCTTGAAGTTTTGTTTATTACCTAATGCTTAATTCACTGACAAAACGGTCATGGTGTTGGTTGAGGGGCACGGATAACAGAGCACTGCTCTGAAACCAAACATGTTACACCCCAAATTTATGATATTTAAATTTTGGCAGGCGACTGGACCACCCGTTTATTTTAATCGTGGTCCAACCAAGATACACACTTAGTAGATTCCAAAATCAAACCACCCTCCTTCCCATGACATAGATTCAGAGTAAAATTTATGTAGTAGAAACATACTAAGTAAATTAAGTTCTATTGATAATTAAATAAACATATAACTTTGTTCAATGGTTATTCTGGGTCTCAATCAATCAAAGAAAACCTATCTGCTAAGCCCTATAACAGCGGGCACTACTTACTAATAATGTTAAAATACTGTAAACTATTGTTAATAATAAATTCATGATCTAAAGCGGTCTTTGTCACACCCCAATTCTGATCCAACCAGAATGGTGTGAGTGAACCGCCATTGAACCAACGGTTCACACCAGGATCGCGAATAGGCCGTGTCCACTCATACAAACCATTACACATAACCACAATCAACATATAAATAATACAGCGGAAGTCTTTAAATAAATGAATTGAGAATCTATTGATAAATTTAAATAAAATATCCAATTATTCAATTTCAAACATATAATATAATATTCTTACATCCATTTAGTCCAACTAAAAATAACTAAAAATAAATAAATAAAACCAATCAAAGGTACATGTAGAAGGGGCACTCGCATGAAACGTCATGCTCGTCCTCTCCTGCCTGTATGTCCAACGCAGCAACACCACCATACGCCGGAGCATTCATATAGTCGTCCACTGTGTAACCTGCATCAACATCTAAAAACAATGTATATACAAAGGGTGAGCTCACAACTTAGCTCAGTAAGACAATCAGACAGTTTCACAATATTATGCATGAGTAACAATTATTTTATGCTATGGTCTGGTTTAAGTTTACAATGTGCTATAGAAAGGTTTGGTGGCCCCCGCACCTCTATACATGAGTGTGTGGCACAGCATGGATCACACCCCCACCTACCCACATGCACCCATAATGGAATAGAGATAGAGCTAAGATATCCCAGTACCTCCCCTGATGCTCTACCCATACCAGTACCTAAGCCCCTACTGGCCAGGGCTCGCAAACTGGGCTCGCAACTCACCAATCCTATATGTCATCAATGTATGCTCTATCCCAGCACAGTCATCTACGACATAGAGATAGAGCTAAGGCATTCCCATACCTCCCCTGATGCCCTATCCGTAACTAACCCACTAGGATAGAAACATAACGCAAGTAGACCCTACCACAACATAACTCCCTACGGCATAGAGATAGAGCTAAAGCATTGTGGACAAGCCAGCGTCGACCTCGGTGACCACAGTGCCACATAACCATGGTCAGGCCAGCATCAACATCGGAGACCACCGTACCACGACCTTCCCCTGATGCCCCACCCATACCAAGCATGTTAAGATAGAATACTACAAAAGGTGCTAGTGTAAGGAGCGATCCCAGGCCCATGCCCCACTCCACACACTAATGAAAACAATCACATGCCTAACAATCACATCCTATCATGCATGAACAATAATAATAACTGAAAGTAAAGGATGGCATGTGAATATGCACAAACATCACATCATATATATTCAGGTGATTAACAAAGATTTACTGTCCATTAATTATTAGGTTTAGGTCGGATTCCCTTACCTGATGCTCGTTTGATAGCTTGCTCCACGTCGCAAGATCCAAACGTGCTATCACAAAGTCCTATATAATATTAGGGTTTCATTAGAATAGTTTTCTTAGGGTTTCATGTTGGTCGGAAATCAACATGGTTACAAAATACCCTCACAGAGCTGACCGGTGGCATGTACCGGTCGCAGCTCTGTGGGGAAAATTGGCGACCAGTATGGTCAGCCGGTCCCCACAGACCAGCCTCCTGGAAGGTACCGGTGGCAACATACTGGTCGCACAGGGTGCAACCGGTATAGTCGACCGGTATGTCTCCAAAAGACCATACTTTGGGTTTTTCGACTGCCGTCGATCAATCTCCATGGATTTTCAGGGTTTCTCCTATCCATTCTAAGTCTAAGCTTTGAGTTAGAGTTATCTCCAACTCATTCAAGTCTTATTTCGATGAATATCATCTCGGAACTCGAATCTAAGGTTTGACGGCAACTTAGGGTTTTAAGGTCCAGATAGGGTTTTAGATTAATACCTACTTTGCATGGTATTGATCCACCCCTATAACTATCATAGGGTAAGAAGAATGATTAAAACACTTACCGTTGACTGGCGTAACGTGAGCGTCGTCGAACGGTAATGGCGGTACCTCCTTTCCAACCTCCTTCTCCTCTCCTTTCCAACCTCCTTCTCCTCTCTAGGGTTTGTGAGAGACAATGGAAAGGATTTGAGGAGGTTTAAGGGTGTATTTATAGGTTAAAATTAGGGTTTAGTAACCCTATTAGTATTAGGAAAGTCTTAGGATTAGAAATCAGGAAAGTGGGACCCTCAGAAGTCAATTTCTGGATCTCCACACTTAGCTGCGCAGAGCTGACCGGTCGACCGGTACCAAGACCGGTACCATCGACCGGTCAACATAAAATCATGTTGATTTGATCATCTTTGGTCCGATTTCTTACCTGTTTGTCATCCGCTCGTCCCGTCTAGCCCGATGATGATCGAAAGACCTGCTACGACACAAAACCAAGGTTTAGACCGGGTTTACGGAGTGCGGGTCTTACAGTCTTATACTTCTGTATGTTTCCATCACATTCATGATCCACCACTTGTCTCGTTGTCTCCATATGCTACTCCATCAGCATACTCTAGATCTGCTTGGGACACTTCATGTCCATCTTTGTAATACCTACAGGCACAACTAAAAAAAGTGGCGGTCGCAAGGGTGAGCTCTCCAACTTAAGCTCATGAGAAACAAATAAGCAAGCAATCATCATGAATAAATTTATGCACACAACAAGAGTCCGGTCCAATGTATGCCAAATATGCTATGGTAAGGCCTAGCCATACTTCCCCAAAGTTGACTATAACCTCTATGCATGGGAGTATTTAGATACTGACTGGCCTACTCCAATAGCCCTGGTAAAACCACGTGACATCCTAATCAGAATGGTGATCGGGTAGCATGTTTGGCTAGTAACACTCCAACAAACACTGCCGACCCTTCCCCCTCATCACTCCATCCTACAAGTCCCCTACTGGCCAGGGTCACACACATGGGTTCTGTTACTAACGAGTCCTATATCACATTCTATGTACTTTCTCAATACTCTAGTAGGATTCCCAAACCATTCATTTTTCCCCCCGCCCCCAAGATGTAGTCCTCCACTAGGATACTAGACAATACATGGCAATTAGTTTGCTTTGCAGATCAACTCTAGTGGTCCTCAACCCTTTAACCACTGCCTACTAAGCATCCACACATACAACCTAGTCAATCATAGTATTGTTGCAATGGATGCAAAAGACAGTTATTGGATGACATGTTATACATGATATAAGTACAAGCATGAACCTTTAATCATCAGCATATTGCAAATATACCAAGGTCAGGGTTTTGTTCCTCACATGAAATCCCGTAATCATGGTTATCCATGCTAGAATAGTTGATGTTTCTGATGTGCACTACTACTATATAGAGTGTGGAATTATTGGTTACAAATTCTAAATTATTCATTATCAATTTATAAAAGTGTGGGGTTCGTCGATCGATGCTTCGATCACACATATCACGATAGATGTAGCATCCAACAGAGGTGTGAACCTTCTACCAAGGGTTAGTGGCAGAGTCGATCTGAACAGTATCAACGACTGTCACTATGTCCGACCACTTTCAGTGGCCTTCCGCCATTGCCCAATCGTTAGGCCGGATCTTAGGGTCCATCATCCCTGGTAATGTATGGACTCTACCAAAAGGGTTGGTCTGTGCAGTTTGACCTGGTTGGATGCTCGAATTTTGCATTCAGCACACCATCCTGCCCTGCTTCATGGCTTCTCCTTCTGATATTCCTGACATTCCCTTGGACCAAAACTTTGGTTTTGGCCTCAAAACCTAGTACTGCATGATTACCTTAATAAAAGGTTCTACTAGGTCTAAAGATTTTTTAATAACACTAAATATCGACGTTATCTGGTTTTCCATGGAATTCTTCTTTTGTCCCTTATTCATTCGAGACTATTGTCAATGGATTTCCATATTCGTCTGTCATCATACTTCTTAACCTTATTTAACTGCCTAAATTCTGTTTAATGAATTTGTACAGTGTAAGGTACGAGGTATTACCTGCGACATATGTCAAACGGTGAGAACGAGAGCTTAACAATGCAGACAGCTCTTACAGACTTTATCCCTTCTTCTCTTCTTTTTCTCTGCACTTTATTCTCCCTTCCAATAATACTCTTTTTCAGAGAACATATTAAAAGTCTTATAATTAATATCACATCCTTAAGAGAGAGAGAGAGGTCTAGTAAGGTTGAAGTTCCTGGTCTCCTTCTTGAAGTATAATTCTTCCAAAAGTAGGAGGTGATAGAGAGAGGCCAAGTGGCAAAGGAGTTGAGAGAAATTGGAGGTTCCTACTTCTTATATGACTCTAAGGTTGTTTCACATGGAATAGGACTAATAAGTCATCGAAGGCTGAAGGAATATTCCTAACTGCCTCTAAAATCGATCCAACTCATTCCATTCTCGCAGGAAAGTTATAAACCTTGCCCAGTCGGAGCTGGCCTGATCTTACTTGTTGGGTTTTCCCTATCGGCCCTAGCGACCGATGCTAATATAAATGGCTTAAATTGTAAGTCTCATTTTATTTCTAACATGGCCCACCATCGGTGCAACCAAATTTCTTGTTAATGACTCGGGAACCCATTTGGTTGATAGTGGAAAACCCTTAGCACTACAGAGATCCGGTTAGGTCGGGTTTTCTAGGTGTAGGTTTTACAATGATCCTTACTGTAAAACCCGCACCCAAAAAACCCTGCTTAACTTGGATATTCTTATCGTGCCAGGGTTTTCCACTACTGATGAACTTGGTCCAATGTTGGTCTGAAGACCAGCTTGAATCAGGTATGAGTGATTTAGTGAACATGTAAAAATTCTATGTTTTAGTTCAACTAAACGGGGCACAGGCTGCTACCACCGGTCGGGGGAAAGGCCAGAAAACCTGCTCACTAATGGACAATTTAAAACTCCATTGTTGAGCTTGATTAAGATATTTCCTAGACCTAGGGACAAACCTAATGGTTCCGCCTAACTCCTAACAACCTTAGAGTGGGTTGTGGGAATAGAAACCCTCTTATGACTCTTTAGCTTGCCACTTGGCAACCCTCTCTAGTCACATACGAGTTTCACCTCGAGAGGGAGACTGCAAGCAGTCTAATCTTCCCTCAAAAAGCTCTCTTTTGGAGTATGTATCCTTCAAAAGAAGTTCTAACGCATTCTCAGAGAAAGGAGGAGGTTGAAGGAAGAAGGAGAGAGCTTAAAAGGGAAAGAGCAATCCGAGAACGGCTGGCGCCATTCAATAACACCACATACTCGCTTGAAAACACCATCGGTAAACTCTCTACTATGTTACCTTAAGTTTAATTGCATTACTTGATTTTCATCAAGGAAAACTTAGACCTCTATCCTCAATGGAGTTTGCTTTCCATTAATGGCTGAGCATGTAGGGATGATTTCCTTTGGGTATGGCTCAGGTTATACCTTGAGTCCATCCATGATAGGAACCAAGATAATGAACCCTAGACCTAGAAGGCATATCCTTGACTGACTTCACTAAACCCTATAATAGGATTGGAAATCACTGTCAGATGCTAGATTCAAAGATCCATCGATAATTTCCATAGTAGGGGTTTGGAATTGGATCCGGAGGGAACCCTCAGAGTCAAATTATGTGCATCCAGATAGACAAAATACTCAGACCAACCTCTCAAGTGAGGTCCGATAGCACTAATCGATTGCAAGATGTTGCCATCGGACATACTCGGGAATCATCGGTAATGCAATAGGCTACAAAACTGGTCACATGACTATAGCAGCCAGATCTGCGACCGGTGGGGAACATAAAGGTTCTTGAGAGCAATGTACCGCAACACTGGTCCCAATACCATGTAGCTAGATGTTGCAACTGATTGGTCCCAGGAAGTCCTGCATCAAGCTAATTTAATACACATTGTAACTAGTGACCTAACTTATATATTCGGTGACATGTACATAACCAAGGTCAGCTCACCTACTACAAATTCTAGCGTTAACCGTATCTCAGGTGAGGAAATAGAACCCTGAATTAATTTTTGGAGTGTTTCTAACTATGCGCTTGTCTATGTTGCATTGCTTGATTATGAATAACATGTCATCCAATAACTATTCTTTGCATGCATTTACATCTAATTATGATTGTTGTGAATGTGTGATGTTTGTGCCTTCTGGGAATTAGTGAAACGGTCAAGGACTACAAAATCTAACCCATTGGGTTACCCATGCCATGTACTATTCTCATACCCTAATAGGATGACAGCTTCTAGGAGGATGATGGATGGATTGGGAGTCCTACTAGTATTGTAAGGAGGGTACATATATATGATGACATGTAGGATTGGATTGGTTAGAGACACTACCCATGTATACACCCTGGCCAGTAGGGGGTCAAGTACTGATATGTGATGGGGGATGAGGGGAAAGGGTCTACAATTTTTGTTGGAGCGTCACTGGTTGGACTTTTACTCTATTACCATCCATAGTATGAGGTGAGTGGCTTCACCAGTGCTATCAGAGCAGGTTGGGTGAATGTCCATTCTCTCCTATGTTTGAGGTTTTGGTCAGCTTTGTTGAGCATGATTAGGCCTTACCTTAGAAAATGGCATACATTGAACCAAACTTTTGATTGTAATAAACTATCATGCATTCTCCTTGCTTGCTTGTTTGTTTTCTCACGAGCTCAAGTTGGAGAGCTCACCTTTGCATACGCCTTTCTTTTTAAATGATGTTGCAGGTACTACTATTACTGATTATGTGAATGCCCCAGTCGTCTCTATAGTAGTGTATCTGGATGTTCAACCTCTGAAGGAAGATGAGCATGATGCTGATTGTGAGTGTGACACATGTGTGTTCAAGTAGAAGAAATATGGAAGAAAAATATGTTTTATTTACTTTCAGTTCAGTTACATTGACAGTACTCATTTAAGGACCTAATATTATAGGGTTGATTTTTATGAATGGTTTTGTGGTTCAATTTGAATGGAACAAGAATAAGACCTAAACAATGATTTTTAATTTATTTAAAGTATCAATAGAAGCTTAGTCCACTTAGTTTATTTTTGCTAAGGTATCTTCTCTGATTTATTTTTTATGACATTGGTTGTTGTGGGGTTGGTGGGCTACACACGGCTTACGTGATTCTGGGTTGGACCGAACAATTAATGCTTATTGGTTCAGTCATCCTCTAAAATTTTACTCATCGTAAATTTGGAGTGTGACAACGTTGGTATCAAAGCACTAAGCTCTATCGTACCATGCGAACTAGGACAATGTCATGATTTCATGTTGGTAAACTGAGCATTAGGAAAATAAAAGTCTACAAGAGAAAAAAATTTAAATATAAAACAAAAATTGTTGTTGTGTGTTAAACAAACAAAAGCTAATGTGTGAGGAAAGATTAGAGACTAATATATAACAAAGACTAAGTGAATAGCAGTACTCTGCATAAAAAATAAAAATATAAATAAACCAAAAAAAGTAATAAACTGTTCACCATGAGTATGGTTTACAAGTCAAACCATTACTCTCCACTCAAGTATAAAAGAAAAAAAAGGGGTATGTAGATCATCTCTACTGAAAAGTTTTCAGCAGTGCTGTACCCGACACCAATGCCTCTCCAATACCCTCAGTGTGTAACAAGCTAACTCTCTCCATTGCAATCTGGATAGCATCAAACGAGTCAAGAAGGAGGATTGTGTGTACCGCATCCATCGGATTTGGTTCTCCATGGTATGCGCATGTTGCCTCTGGTCAGCCTGAGCGCCACGAACCTCCGCCATGATATTCTTTAAGGTTATAGGAGCTCGTGCAGGACCTGCAGGAAGATCTCTTCCTCTCTCTGCACCTCTACTGGTGCCTTCTTATCCTCTCTATCTTCTGCCTCTTCTGAGACCTCGACTGCAGCTGGTGCATCTCACCGTCTAGGAGGAAGCCTAGCTTATAACTCATCATTAGAAAGTACCACCTAGTACATATGCATCTTGGCAATTGCATTCCAATCAAAGTTTACCACCACTGTCTCATAAAAAACCTCTACTTCGTACACATTGATGACCATACGCATGAGAGAAGAGTGAGCAACTTTCTAAAAGGCAGGTTGGACGAACCTAAGCCCTTTGCTGCTATGATCATAACTTGCATCAGAATGTAGGGTAAGCAGACTGAATTTCTAGTTGCCAAATGGTAAATATTGTTCAAAGTTTATCTTTGGCATAAATCCAAAATAAAATAGATAATCCCAACTAAAGAGAAGAAACATGGGCACAGCCTAAATCGATGCATAGCACTATGCATCGCATCAAGAGTCAAAGATATCATCCTCAGGTTCATAGTCCTCATCCTCTACACTTGATGGATTGCAACCCGAAGAGTTACATAAAGATCCTACAACATCTAATGTCACACCCTAATTCTGCACCAACCAGAATGGTGTGATGAATTGTCTATGATCCAACGGTTCAACCAGGATCTCGAATAGGCTATGTCCATTTGCTTAAACCATACACACCACAACTATAATCAGAGTAATTACACAACAGCGGAAGCTTTTAATATTAATGAACTGAGAGTCTAACAGCGATAACATAAATAAATTATTCAATTATTACATGTCCTTAATAATCCAATAAATAAATCTAATCAAAGACGCATGAGTTGCACTCGCACAACGAATCATGCGACTCCATCATAGCTCTGCATCTATCGCTGCAACATGTTCGTACATCGGAGCATTCATATAGTCTTCTATAGTACTACCTGCATCATCAACTAAAAATATTCGACGTCGAAAGGGTGAGCATACATCAAGGCTTAGTAAGCAAACAAAACAATGCAACAAACATATGCATGCATTCAATTCATATCTTTGGTCTGGTTCATAAGCTTGCAATGTGCAATAGAAAGGATAGGTGGTTGTCGCACCTCTATACAAGAGTGTGTGAAGCCACCCAATGGATCAATCAACATTGCCGTCCCACATGCACCCACCATGGAATACAGATAGAGCTAAAGTGCTAGGACCACACCGCATGACACTTCCCCTAATGCCCTACCCATACCAACACGTAAGCCCCTATTGGTAAGGGCTTACAAACTGGGCTCGGAACTAACCAATCCTAATGTCAAATAGTGTATCCAAGGCCTCACCCCAGCATCCTCAATACGTTCATAGAGATAGAGCTAAGGCCTCCCGGCAGAGTCAGAGACTACACGGTCCGAGACCACCTCCCTTGATGCCCAACGACGTAATAGTTCTACTAAGGTAATGGTGATACGACAATGTCAGTGAACAAGACTTGAGTAGAGATAGAGCTAGAGTCTGGTGACCAGGATGAACCACAGTGTCATGTGCTCTCCCTGATACCCCACTCGCATCAAGTACATTAACCACACACAAACATTCACATGCCTATTCCTAGAATCATCATCATCATCATGTTATAAATAAATAGAATTAAATATGCATGAACATTAATAGCAGAAATATTGGATGACATGTGAAATGCATAATACACGCATATAAGCATAGAATCATTCATGGCATTGGACTCAATAAATAAAAATAATTTATTATTAGACAATTAGTTTAGGTCTTGTTCCCTCGCCTTTGATTGATAGTAGATCCTCGTTCAAGCTTAGTAATTCACTTTTAAACCACTTGGAAACCTAACAAGTTGATAGATTTTTTATCAGAATTAATTTTCATGTGTTTAGACTAATAGAAATTGAGGGGTCGCAGGTGGGGCAGCACCTGTAGTCTCAATTTTTGCGACCACAGAGCATGGGGTCGCAGGGTAGGGTCGGACATACTTCGACCACACGTGCAACCACACTCTCCCTAGAAACTTCCCGAGGGAAAGTGGTCAGACATGTGTGTCTTATGGGGTCGGACATCATGCGACCTCACGTGCGACCACACGTGTTATGTTCGACCTTACACTCTTAATTCCATTCCTTCATGTTTGAATCCTTTGGCGTATCATCATGGTCCTTCTTATGATTGTTCTATGGCTCAAAACTACTATTTTATACACCATCCATTGTCCACATAATTTCCTCCATGGATTCTCTTGGAATTTGTCCATGGATGGATGATTTGGGTTTCTCCTAATCCTATATTCTTCATGAACTATCCTAGGCTCTCAATTTAGCATGGAAAATAGGTTCATACCTTATGCTTGCAGAAGATTCAGAGTTTTCTCTGAATTTTCCTCCTCCTTAGTCTTCCTCTTCAATTCTCCTTCTCTTTCTCTCACTTTCAATTGGAGTTCTAAAAGGATGAAAGAGGCTAAGGGACATCCTATTTATAGAGGAAAACCCTCCATAATATGCCCTAATGATTTTAGGAAAGAACCCCCTTCGGATTAGGAAGGTTTCCTAAATTTGATTTCTGACTGGGTTCTGTGGGGTTGGAGGTGGGGTCGCAGAATCTGTTGACCCTACCTTTTGAAATGTTCGACCGCACGGCAAAAATTCATGTGGTTAGACTCTTTTGAGGTGGGGTCGGTCACACCTGTTTAGGCATGCGACCACATGCTCATAATTGTCTGTTTTTAGGTTGATTTCATACCTGGTCCTGTGGTTTCTTCACGCACTTGGTCCACTTGGCTCGACCATGATAGGTAGACCTGGTACAAGGTGGTAAGACCGATTAGTTCGATACGGGTCTTACAACTCCCCCCCACTTATTTGAAATTTCATCCTAGAAATTTGCAGATACCTTATAAGTCGAAAAAGGTGAGGATATTGCTTTCGCATAGCATTCATCCTAGAAATGTTTAGGCATGCGACCACATGCTCATAATTGTCTGTTTTTGGGTTGATTTCATACCTGGTCCTGTGGTTTCTTCACGCACTTGGTCCACTTGGCTGGACCATGATAGGTAGACCTGGTACAAGGTGGTAAGACCGATTAGTTCAATACGGGTCTTACAACTCCCCCCCACTTATTATAAATTTCATCCTAGAAATTTACAGATACCTTCTGAGTCGAAAAGGTGAGGATATTTCTTTCGCATAGCATTCTCTTCTTCCCATGTAATTTCTTCTATATCTCGGCTCCTCCAAGTGACCTTAACATAATAA
This sequence comes from Protea cynaroides, assembly GCA_028583415.1. Lineage (NCBI taxonomy): Eukaryota > Viridiplantae > Streptophyta > Magnoliopsida > Proteales > Proteaceae > Protea > Protea cynaroides. Next base: position 23,157,615 of record CM053274.1, read on the forward strand.
ATGTCACGGTTGCGTAGACGTTGAGCCTTTTGGCTGGTGATTTTGGTTGGTGCTACTTCGAATGTCAAATCATCAATTAGACCTAGTGGATCCGCTGATAGAACGTGTATTGGATCTCTGACGTACTTCTTTAATAATGAGATATGAAATACATCATGCACACTTGACATAAATGGGTGTAATGCTAACTGATACTTTACTTTTCCACGTTTAGCTAGAATCTCATATGGCCCGACATATCTCAGACTTAGCTTCCATTTCTGTTCGAATCGTTTTAAACCTCGCATAGGTGATAATTTCAAGAATACCTTATCACCTACGATAAATTCAAGGTCTCAACGTTGAGTATCGGCATACTGTTTCTAACGATTATCAGTCGTTCTAAATCTTTCCTTAATAATGTCGACTATATGACAAGTCTCTTCAACAAATTCTGGTCCAACAATACTCTATTCACCAACTTCATTCTAAAACAAAGGAGTTTGACACTTCCTACCATACAATGCTTCATAGGGTGACATCTGTATATTAGCCTGATAGTTGTTGTTATAGGCGAACTCGATCAATGGTAGTTTCTCATCCCATGATCCTTTGAAATCAATAACACAGGCTCGAAGCATGTCTTCTAAGATCTGAATGGTATGCTCCGACTGTCCGTCTGTCTGAGGATGGAATGCAGTACTGAATTTCAGCATCGTACCCATAGCCTTCTGTAATCCTTCCCAAAACTTTGAAGTAAAGCGTAGGTCTCTATCGGACACAATGCTTTTAGGTAGACCATTTCCTCTGACAATGTTATCCACATATAGCTTGACTAACCTCTATAGGGTATACTATGGTCGTACAACTATAAAGTGAGCTCTTTGAGTCAAACGATCTACAATCACCCAGACCGCGTCAACTACTCGGGGAGTCAATGGTAACCCGGTGATAAAGTCTATAGTGATGTAGTCCCATTTCCATGCTGGTTTTGGCAGTGGCTGCAACAATCCTACAGGTCTATGCCTTTCAACCTTTACCCTTTGACAATTTAGGCATTGAGACACAAATTTAGCTACATTTGCTTTCATTCCTCTCCAACAATATAATTTCTTCAGATCATGATACATCTTAGTACTTCCAAGATGTACCGAATAAGCGATGGTGTGAGATTCCTTCATTAGTCGGTGTCTAATGTCCAAACTTTCCGTTTCAAGAACACAGACTCTTCCTTTGTACTTCAGTACCTTTTCAACGTCCAAGGTGAACTCAGGAATAGCCCTACCTTTTTTGATGTCTTTTTGTACCGTTTCCAGATAAGGGTCTGATTTAATAGCGGCTTTTACTTCATCTATTATATCAGGTACAATCTTCAATGTGGCAAATATATTTGAAAACCGATGAATAAAACCTTGGTTGGTTGATCCCCCGATGCATCTATCACGAACTGCTCATTACCATGATTGAATACATTCCCTGTAACACACATTGCCGTAGTCGTGTTAACCTCTCCTTGAGATTTTATCATTTCTTTTCTTCTAAGTGCATAAGCAACTACATTAGCTTTCCCAGGATGATACTAAATATCGCAATCATAATCCTTCAATAATTCCAGCAATCTTCTTTGTCTCATGTTCAACTCCTTCTGATTAAAAAGATAAGTGAGATTCTTATGATCTGATTTAATCTGAAATTTCTCTCCATACAAATAATGTCTCCATATCTTGACAGCATATACTACTGTTGCTCATTCCAAGTCATGAGTGGGATGGTTCATCTCATGTGTCTTTAGTTGTCTTGAGGCATATGCAACTACTTGTTCTCCTTGCATAAGTACACATCCTAAACCCAACCCAGATGCATCAGTGTACAAGCTAAACGGTTGTCCTGGAATAGGAATAGTCAAGAAGGGAGCAGATATCAATCTAGTTTTTTTAATGTTTGGAAACTTTTCTCATATTTTTTGGTCCAAACAAACATTTCCCCTTTCTTAGTCAAACTGGTGACAGGAAAGTAGTCTTCCACGAATCGTCGATAATACGCAGCTAGACCTAGGAAACTTCTGATTTCTGCAACACTCTTATGTGCTTCCCATTTCACAATGGCTTCAATCTTACTAGGATCCACTTTAATTCCTTCAGCAGATACAACATGGCCTAAGAAAGCGACCTCATCCAGCCAAAACTCACACTTTGTAAATTTGGCGTAAAGCTTTTCTTTTCTTAGTCACTGCAGAGTAGCTCTTAGATTCATGACATGAGTTTCCTTGTCCTTGGAGTAGACCAATATATCGTCAATAAACACAATGACTGACGTATCCAACATATCATGGAATACCCGATTCATGAGTTGCATAAAAGTTGTGGGTGCATTAGTTAATCCAAAAGACATGACTAAAAATTCATAATGTCCATATCTTGTTCTAAATGCCGTCTTCGGAATATCACCTTCTTTAATCTTCAACTGATGGTATCCTGACTGAAGATCAATCTTAGAGAACACCTTGGCACCTTGCAACTGATCGAACAAGTCATCGATCTGAGGCAACGAGTATCGATTCTTGATTGTCAGCTTATTCAATTCTCGATAGTCTATACACAATTGAACACTACCATCTTTCTTCTTCACAAACAATACTGCTGCTCCCCATGGTGATATGCTGGGTCTGATATAACCCTTGTCCAGTAATTCTTGTAGCTATACCTTTAGTTCCTTCAGTTCCGTAGGAGCCATTCGGTAGGGTGCTTTAGATACTGGTGCGGCTCTGGGTAATAGATCTATAACAAACTCTGTCGCTTAGTTGGCTGGTAGTCCTAGTAGTTCCTCAGGAAATACATCTAGAAGGTCACGCACAACATCAATATCTTCCATTCAAGGTACTTCCTTGGTGAGATCAACCATGGATACTAGATACCCAACTCCTTCTTTCTCGAGGCATTTTCTAACCTTAATGTAGAGAGGATGAGTTTTCGTTTATGGGGTAGTCTGGTTCCTGCAAAACTAAACTCTGCTCCTTCCTTGTCTTTAAATGTCCATTTCTTTTCTGTACATAATAGGTTTGCAGAATGCCTAGCTAACCAATCCATTCCCAAGATAACGTCAAAGTCTACCATCTCGAGCTGAATCAAGGTTTCATCCAAAATCTTCTCGCCGATAAGAACTGGACATGGTCCATAACCTTTTTCTAATTCCACTTCTAACCCCATAGGTGATCATACAAGCAATTCGTAGTCTAAAGATCTGAGGGGTAGGTTTAGCTTCTTTTCAAATGACACAGATATAAACGAATGAGTAGCTCCAGAATCAAGGAGTACTCTGGCAGGTATGCCATTAATAGGTACGATACCTGTGATTTGTTTTAATTTAGTCTACATGCTCACACAAGGTAATACAAAATAAAAGATTCAGGTCATACCTGTGACCACATCAGGTGATGCGACAACATCCTCAGATGTAACTGCATAAACCTTTCCTTGTTGTAGCTGCTTCCTGGGCTTAAGACACTTCCTGGAATAATGTCCCATTTGATTGCAGCATAGCATTTTACTCCTTCATTATTTTGCATTTGTTGAGGTTGGACTATTGGAGTAGTCTTGGCTGTAGCATTAAAGCCTTGAGTACGGAAGGGTTTAAATGTCTTTGTGTTCCCTCCGTTATAAGAATTTCCATTTAGCTTTTTGATACCTCTATTCTGAGCAATGTAGCTCTCTTTCTAGCTCGATTCTAGTACTCGAGCAATCTGTACGACTTCATTATAAACATTCTTTTCTAGCCCCAAAACATGCTCCCGAATGATTCCCCTAAGTCCCATGACGAACCTTCGGGTTTTAGTATTTTCCTCCTGCATGCTAGAGGGTGCAAAGAAAAATAGCTCTTCATAACGCTATTGATATGCATCCACAGTCATCTGTCCCTGATACAAACTTAGGAACTCTATTTCCATAGCATCTTTGAAACTTCTGGGAAAATATTTCTCAAAGGATGCCTCTTTATAGATAGCCCAGGTCAATTGGGCGTGCTTTGTTAGCAGATAACTTCGAGTAGACTTCCACCAGTGGTGTGCATCACCTTTCAACATAAATGTTGCATACAGTACATTTTCCTCCTCATTAACCGTCATCATCATGAAATTCCTCTCTATCTCATCGATCCAGTGAGCTGGCCACAAAGGATCTGCTGGTTTTCCATTGTATTCCTTAGGATTCATTTTTAAAAACGCTCGATCAGTCGAGAGTGGTCCAACTGATACTAAGCATATGCCCCCATACACAAGTGGTTGATATTGGTAACTGCCTTGGGCTACTTCAGGGTTTTGTACTGGAGCTTGCACAATTGGTGTTTGAGGTACTGTGTTGCTACACCCTGTTACTATGCTAGCTTATCCGGCTCTCATAGGTGTAGTATGTACAGCTAGAAAAACCATTCCTATAGCAGCTTGCATATTGGCTTGCACCTGTTGTATTTACTGCAGCTGTTGTGCAAGGTACATAACTGCTGTAGCCAAATCTGTAGGTGGGGCTGGCAAGTTTGTAGGATTTTCCTCGTCATTAGCTCCTGGTGGTGCCATATTCGGATTCCCTTGTTCTTCAGGATTTTCATGGTTGTCTTCCTCCACAGATAGTGGTGGTCGAATTGGGTTACGTCCTCGCCTGGTTACTCTTTGCCCAGCCATTTCCTGTTCCGATGGTGGTAGTGTCTGAAAAAATCATAGAACATGTGTGGCAATCATAATATGCATCATTCCCATGTCAAAATCCAACTAATCCATGTAAAATTTCAATTTTCCAAGTCATTTCCATCATATGATCGATGTTAGGGTCGCACTATGTCCAACCACAGGGTATGTGACCTCACAAAACCCTGTCAGCTCACCGAGAGCCTGGGGTCGATCGTGGGGTCGATCGTGGGGTTACACATTTAGTCAAATTTTGCGACCGCACAACACCAAATCAGGTTTTTAAACCCGATTTTTGGAGTCATTTCCCACTTTTTCTTTTTCCTTCAACTCAACTCTCTTTCCCTGAGTTACTACAGTGTCAACTACTTGTGTTTGGTGATTATTTCTACCATTCACTACTTCCGTTCCTTTCCTTCATGTATGCTCCCTACTGGTCCTTGCTTTTAAGCTTTCGAAGCTAGGTTTTTCTCCATTTATAGCGTTTTCTTCTAATTAAAATTTTTCTAACCATAAAAATTTGATTTTTATTGGGGGCTTTTGCTATTGGGCACCCAATGGATGAAAGGCCTCAAGAAAATTTGAGTTTCATCAGTTAGTTTTTGAGAAACTTGAAATTTTCCTCTTTCGACATAATTTTTGGGATTTTTCCAAATTGTTGAAATTTCTTCAAATTTGATCTTCCTGGTTTAAATTTCCAATTGTATGAGCCTTGCAGGATGGTTTGGAACATATGTAAGTCCTCCTACCCAACTGTTTGGGTGAAAAGTGAGGCTTTTGGCCAAATCATGTCATTATAATGCCAAAATTTTGAGTTTTTTTACCATATATAATATCTTGTCTATTTGTCTGTGTCTTCTCGCTCCAAGGTTCTCAGAGTTCATGATCCCATTCGTTTCTACTCTAATGAGGCAGAGGCTCAATATGCTCGTTATGAGCATAAAAAGGTGGAAGGGGGTCACTGTGTAAACTTGGCTAGTCTTGCCTGGATTAATGTAGAGGGGGCTTTTGGGGACATGGGTTGGCTTCCCGTGATATCGAATGAGGCTTGCACCTGTCCTGCTCTGGTGAAGCAGTTTTATTGCAACCTCAAGGTAGTGGGTGATTGCAATGATACAATCAGGGGTAGGGAGCTCAAGATCACTAGTTATGTGAAAGGGGTGGAAGTTTCCTTTAACTGCCAAGAGTTGGCTGATCTCCTGGGCATATCAAACGACGACCCCTTGGTATACTGTGCACCTAAGGAACCCCAGTTCCTATCTTTGATGATGTGTGCTGAGATTGATCGCCAGCTTCTTAGAGGTGATCACTGGGAGATGAAGGCAATCAACCTACGGCCAGAGCCTCGAGTGTACTGTAAGATTATTCAACACAACCTGATTCCTCAAATTGGGCATTATGAGAGGATTTCCCAGTTGACCTAGTATCTCTTGTACTGCATCTGTACTTGGCAGCCCATCTACCTTCCATACATTATCATCAGGACGATGATCCGTGCTACGATGCCTGGTCAGATAGGCAATCTGTCCTATGGGCGTTTGATCACTACCCTGCTCACAGCTTGCATGTCGACTTATTGGATGAGAGGATTCATGAGGATACCTTCTCTTCTCACCTTGACTAGGAGGCCATCTGCAAGATGGGGATGTGAGATGCACAGGTCAGTGACGAGGAGAGGAACGCTATGGTGCGTCCCCGTACCCGGGTAGAGATAGCAGACGCTGAGGCGGCAACGGCAGCAGCAGCAGCAGCAGGGGTCCATGGGGATGATGCTGAGGATGATGATCATATGTTTATGGATGTAGATGCCATACCTCCTCCATCACCACTGCATTCCACTGGAGCTGGCCCATCTCGGGTTCCTTACCATCCAATAATCTCCAAATGACAAAGACATAAAAAAAATTAATCAATTACATCGTCTGAATAACTCAATTAAAATCTAACTGAAGACACATGAGTTGCACTTGCATGACGAATCATGCGACTCCATGTTAACTTCTACATCCATCATGGCAGTATGTTCGTACATCGGAGCATTCATATAATCTTCTACAGTAGTACTTGCATCATAAAAAAAAATATTCGACGTCGAAAGGGTGTGCACACATCATGGCTCAGTGAGCAAACAAAATAATACAACAAACATATGCATGTATTCAATTCATATCTTTGGTCTGGTTCATAAGTTTGCAATGTGCAATAGAAAGATTGGGTGGCCGCCGCATCTCCATACACGGGTGTGTAAGCCCACTAAATGGATCAAACACCATTGTCGTCCACATCCACCCCACCATGGAATAGGGATAGAGCTATAGTGTTTAGGACCGCACCGCATCACACTTCCCTGATGCCCTACCCATACAACCACGTAAGCCCCTATTGGCGAGGGCTTGCAAACTGGGCTGGCAACTAACCAATCCTAATGTCAAATAGTGTATCCAAGGCCTCACCCTAGCATCCTTCGATACGTCCATAGAGATAAATCTAGGCCCCCCGACAGAGTCAGAGACTACACAGTCTGAGACCACTTCCCCTGATGCCCTACGATGTAATAGTTCTGCTAAGGTAATGAAGATACGACGATGTCAGTGGACAAGACTTGAGTAGAGATAGAGCTAAAGTGCTTAGGATCGCACCGCATCACACTTCCCTTAATGTCCTACTCGCATCAAGTACACTAAACACACACAAACATTCACATGCCTATTCTTAGCATCATCATCATCATTATCATGTTATAAATAAACGAAATTAAATATGCATGAACATTAATAGCAGGAATGTTGGATGACATGTTAAATACACATTACATGCATACAAGCGTCGAATCTTTCATGGCATCAGACTCAATAAACAAAAATAGTTTATTATTAGCCAATTAGTTTAGGTCCTGTTCCCCCACGTTGGTCGATAATAGATCCTCGTTCAAGCTTTGTAATTCACTCTTAGACCACTTGAAAACCTAACAAGTTGATAGAATTTAGTTAGAATAAATTTCCATGTGTTTAGACTAACAGAAACTGAGGGGTCGCAGGTGGGGTAGCACCTGGGGTCTCAGTTTCTGCGACCGCAGGAGTCGGACATACTCTGACCCCATGTGCGGCCACACCCTCCCTGAAAACTTCCCGAGGGCATGTGGTCAGACATGTGGGTCTTGTGGGGTTGGACATCATGTGACCCCATGTGCGACCATACTTGTTATGGTCGACCTTTCACTCTCAACTTCATTCCATTATGTTTGGTCCTTTGGCTTATCATCATGGTCCTTCCTATGATCGTTCTATGGCTCAAGACTACAATTTTATACACCATCCATTGTCCACAATAATTTCCTCCATTGATTCTCTTGGAATTTACTCATGGAAGGATGATTTGGGTTTCTCCTAGATCTTATCTTCTTCATGAACTATTTCAGGCTCTCAATTAATCATGAGAATTAGGTTCATACCTTATGCTTGCCGAAGATTCAGAGTTTTCTCTGAATTTTCCTCCTCCTTAGTCTTCTTCTTAGATTTTCCTTCTATTCTTTCTCTTCTCTTTCTCTCACATTCAATTAGGGTTCTAAAGGAGTGAAAGAGGCTAAGGGACGTCCTATTTATAGCAGAAAATCCTCCATAATATGCCCTAATGAGTTTAGGAAAGACCCCCTTCGGATTAGGATGGTTTTCTAATTTTGATTCTGTCTCGGTTCCGCGAGGTCGAAGGTGGGGTCGCAGAATCCGCGACCCTACCTTTTTAAAATTTCTGACCCCCGACCTAATTTTGTGGGGTTGGACTCTTTTGAGGTGGGGTCGGTTACACCTATTTAGGCATGCGATCACATACTCATATTTGACTATTTTTGAGTTAAATTTCATACCCGGTCTTGTGGTTTCTTCACGCACTTGGTCCACATGGCTCGACCATGATAGGTAGACCTGGTACAAGGTGGTAAGACCGGTTAGTTCAATACGGGTCTTACAACTCCCCTCCTATTATTAAAAATTTCATCCTCGAAATTTACACATACCTTCTTAGTCGAAAAGGTGAGGATATTGCTTGTGCATAGCATTTTCTTCTTCCCATGTGATCTCTTCTATATCTCGGCACCTCCAAGTGACCTTAACATAATAAATGTCATGGTTGCATAGACGTTGAACCTTTCAGCTGGTGATTTTAGTTGGTGCTACTTCTAATGTCAAATCATAAGTTAGATCTGGGAAATCTGCTGTTAAAATGTGTGTTGGATCTCCGACGTACTTCTTCAATAATGAGATATGAAATTCATCATAGACACTTGACATAGATGGTGGTAGTGCTAACTGATACGCCACCTTTCTACGTTTAGCTAGAATCTCATATGGCCCGACATATCTCGGATTTAACTTCCCTTTCTGTCCGAATCATTCTAAACCTCGCATAGGTGATACTTTCAAGAATACCTTATCACCTACGACAAATTCAAGGTCTCTACGTTGAGTATTTGCATACTGTTTCTGACGATTCTAAGCTGTTGTAACTCTTTCTTTAATAATGTCGACTACATGACAAGTCTCTTCAATAAATTCTGGTCCAACAATACTATGTTCACCAACTTCATTCCGAAACAAAGGAGTTCGACATTTCCTACCATACAGTGCTTCATAGGGTGACATCTCTATAGTAGCCTGATAGATGTTGTTATAGGCAAACTCGATCAATGGTAGTTTCTCATCCCATGATCCTTTGAAATCAATAACACAGGCTCGAAACATGTCTTCTAAAATCTGAATGGTACGCTCCGACTGTCCGTCTGTCTGATGATGGAATGCAGTACTGAATTTCAGCATTATACCCATAGCCTTCTGTGATCCTTTCCAAAAATTTGAGGTAAAGCGTAGGTCTTTGTCGGACACAATGCTTTCAGGTACACCATGAAATCTAACAATATTATCCACATATAGCTTGGCTAACCTCTAAAGTGTATACTGTGATCGTATAGTTATAAAGCGAGCTATTTTAGTTTGACGATCTAGAATCACCCAGACCACGTCAGCTACTCAAGGAGTCATGGTAACCCGATGACGAAGTCCATAGTGATACAGTCCCATTTCCATGCTGGTTCTGGCAGTGGCTGCAACAATCCTGCAGGTCTTTGCCATTCAGCCTTTACCCTCTGATAATTTAGGCATTGAGACACAAATTTAAACATATCTGCTTTCATTCCTCTCCACCAATATAATTTCTTCAGATCATGATACATCTTCATACTTCCAAGATGTACCGCATAGGCGGTGGTGTGAGCTTCCTTCATAAGTCGGTGTCTAATGTCCAAACTTTCCGTTTCAGAAACACAGACTCTTCCTTTGTACTTCAGTACCTTTTCAACGTCCAAGGTGAACTCAGGAATAGCCCTATCTTTTTTGATGTCTTTTTGTACCATTCTCAAATAAGGGTCTGATTTAAGAGTGGCTTTCACTTCATCTATTATATCAGGTACAATCTTCAATGTAGCAAACATATTTGAAAACTGATGAATAAATCCTTGATTGATTGATAAACTCGGTGCATTTATCACGAACAGCTCATTACCATGATGGAATACTTTTCCTGTATTACACATTGCCGCAGTCATGTTAACATCTCCTTGGGATTTTATCATTGCTTTTCTGCTTAGCGCATCAACAACTAGATTAGCCTTCCCTAGATGATACTGGATATCGCAATCATAATCCTTCAATAATTCCAGCCATCTTCTTTGTATTATGTTCAACTCCTTCTGAATAAAAAGATAAGTGAGACTATTATGATCTGATTTAATCTAAAATTTCTCTCCGTACAAATAATGTCTCCATATCTTGACAGCATGTACTACTGCTGCTAATTCCAAGTCATGAGTGAGATAGTTCTTCTCATGTGTCTTCAGTTGTCTTGAGGCATACGCAACTACTTATTCTCCTTGCATAAGTACACTTCCTAAACCTAATCCAAACGCATCTGTGTACAAGGCAAATGGTTGTCCTGGAATTGGATTAGTCAAGATGGTTGCAGATATCAATCTTGCCTTCAATGTTTGGAAACTTTTCTCATATTTGTCGGTCCAAATAAAATTTTCTCCTTTCTTAGTCAAACTGGTGAGAGGTACGACCATTTGCCTTCAAAGACAAATTTCGTTCAAGTCTTTTAATTTTTCATCTGTAAGACCCGTATCGAACTAACCGGTCTTACCACCTTGTACCAGGTCTACCTATCATGGTCGAGCCAAATGGACCAAGTGCATGAAGGAAATAGCGAAACCAGGTACTAAACTGACCCAAAAATAGTAAATTGGAGGGCAGGGTCGTAAACCTAGATAGGCAGGGTTGACCCCCCTCACTAAGAAGTCAGACCCCTGATATTTAACTGGGGGTCGGACCACTTAGAACTGAGGGTCGATGGGATCTCCGACCCCCTCATTAGAAACTGAGGGTCGATGGGATCTCCGACCCCCTCATCGACCCCCTGTTTATCGACAGAAACTGCAAATATGAAACTTTCCAAATTTCAATGGGATTCCTTCCTAATCTCAATGGGACTTATTTTGGGAGATTCTACTTTATAAATAGGACGTCCCTAAACCTCTTTCACTCCTTTTGAAACCCTAATTGAAAATGATAGATAGAGAAGAGATGAAGAAGAGAAGGAAAGTTGGAGAAGAAGACCTAAGTGAAGAATTCAGAGAAATCTCTGAATCTCAACAAACCTAAGTTATGGGCAAGTTTCCATTGAGGATCTCAGACCATAGAATAGTTCATGAAGAGGGTATGGTCTAGGAAAAACCCAAATCATACATCCATGGGAAGATTTCAATGAAATCCATGGAGAAATCATGGTAGGCAAAGTAAGGAAGAAACCTAGAGTTCTAAGCCATAGACTAAGCCTAGAATGGATTGTGGAAGTAAGCCATAGGACCCAAACATGAAAGAAAAGACTTTAGAATGAAATTCTCGACTCAACCCATGGGGGGTCGATTGGGAATTGACCCTACCAGACCACAGTATCGACCCCCAGTATTCGGGAAGTCCAGGAAAGGGGTGGTCGCACCCATGGTCGATGGAACATCCGACCCTGGCATCGACCCTACCCTAGGGGTCGTAGAAAACTGCTACCCTACCTGCGACCCACCCTGCGACCCGTGCCTAAAAACAAGCCTAAAAGTGCCAGAATGACTTCAAACCAAAATCTATCAACTTGTTAGGTTTTCCTATTGATATAAAAGTGGGTTTTAAAGCTTGAAAGAGGATCAACACTCAAGCAAAGGTGAGGGAACAAGACCTAAACTAATTGGCTAATAATAAACTGTTTTTATTTTCCTGAGTCTAATGCCATAACTGATTCTATGCGTGTATGCTTGTAATGTGCATTCAACATGTCATCCAATATTCCTGCTATTAATGTTCATGCATATTTAATTCTATTTTGTTATAACATGATGATGATGATGATGACGCTTGGAATAGACATGTGAATGTATGTGTGTGGTTAATGTGCTTGATGCAAGGGGAGTATCAGGGGGGGGGGAATGTGACATTGTGTTCCAGCCTGGTCACTAGACTCTAACTCTATCTCTATTCAAATCTTGTCCGCTGACATCGTCGTATCGCCATTACCATAGCAGAACTATTACGTCGTAGGGTATCAGGGGAGGTGGTCTCGGACCGTATAGTCTTCGACTCCGGGGGGGCCTAGCTCTATCTCTATGGAAGTATTGAGGGATGCTGGGGTGAGGCCACAGGTACACTGTTTGACAATAGGATTGGTTAGTTGCGAGCCCAGTTTGCAAGCCCTCGCCAGCAGGGGTTTACGTGTTGGTATGGGTAGAGTATCAGGGAAAGTGTGATACGGTGTGGTCCTAAGCACTTTAGCTCTATCTCTATTGCATAGTGGATGCATGTGGGACGACAATAAACATTAACCTTTGGACGGATTCACACACTCTTGTATAGAGGTGAGGCGGCCACCGAACCTTTCTATAGCACATTGCAAACCTATAAACTAGACCACAAATATGAATTAAATGCATGCATATGTTTGTTGCATTGTTTTGTTTGCTCACTGAGCCGTGATGTGTGCTCACCCTTTCGACGTCGAATATTTTTAGTTGATGATGAAGGTACCACGGTGGAAGACTATGTAAATGCTTCTGTGTACAGACACGTTGCTATGATGGAGGCTGAAGACTTAGTGGAAGCGCATGACTCTTCATGCGAGTGCAACGCATGCGTTTTTTACTAGATTTTTATTTGAATTATTAAGGAAATGTAATTGATATTTTATTTACTTATGTCTCGATTGATACAACATAATTTGATATTTTATTTGTGATTATCACAGTTAGATTCCTCAGTTCATTTATTATTAAGACTTTCACTATTGTGTATTTATTAGATTATGGTTGTGGATGTGTATGGTTCAATTTCAATGGACACAGCCTATTAGAGATCCTGGTTGAACCGTTGGTTTATTAACAGTTCATCACACTGTTCTGAAGGGTGCAGAATTGGGGTGTGACAACTTGGTATCAGAGCTCTCAGGCCCTGTCTATAAATCCAGTATACCTCCACAAAAGTTGTGAACTGAGATAGGATAAAAATTTAAAAACTGTAATAATAACACACTATAAGCATCTGTGTTGTTTGAGACAAAATTGAAAGAGAATAATGCATCTATTAAATGAGAATAAACTCAAAAGAAGAACAAACATATATTTACATGACTAAAGTAGAGTACAGTCCACAACCCGGACGGTTACTCTGAAGTACAAAAAGAAAGACAAAAAGAAAATACATCAAGAAGCTGGAGGTGATGGGGGAGGTGGTACCTCGTGGTCTCTATCATAATCCTCAGCATAGACTCTAGTCAACCAAGCTATCTGAGTCTGGGTCGTCTGGAGACTAGCTGTGAGATCAGCTACCCGCTGGTCAGTCACGCGCTGAGCATCCCTCAGCTCTCCCACCCGTTGATTCGACAAGAACTGAGCATCCAGAAGCTCTCCCACCCATTGATCTGACATGCACTGAGCAACCAGAAGCTCTCCCACCCGCTGATCTGATAAGCGCTGAGCATCCAGAAGCTCTCCCACCCGCTGATCTGACATACGCTGAGCAGCCAGAAGCTCTCCCACCCGCTGATTGGACAAGTGTTGAGTATCTAGAAGCTCTCCCATCCTCAAATCAGACATGCGCTGAGCCTCTCGTATCTCATGCAATATCCCCATCATGTCGACAGAAGGTGTATACGAAGGACCAGCTGCATGTGAAGGACCAACTGAATAAGAAGGACCAGCTCCTGTAGCATGAGTAGGTGATGGAGGAGGTGTGGCATCCACATCCATGTACAAATGATCGTCATCACCCCCATGAACCCCTGCTCCAGTGGCTGCTGCTGCTGCCTCAACGTCAGCCATCTCCACTTGAGTACGTTGACGCACCAGAGCGTTCCTCTCCTCATCGCTGACCTAGGCATCCCGCATGCCCATCTTGTAGATGGCCTCCCAATCCAAAGGTGATGACAAGGATTTTTCCTGAATCCTCTCATCCGTCATGTCAACACCCAGGCGGGTCAGTAGCATAGAGATCATGCATCCATAAGGCAGGTTGCCAGTATGACCGGGCAACGTAGCACTGATCATCATCTACATGATGATGTAAGGAAGGTAGACGGGCTTCCTAGTATAGATACAGTACAACAGATACTGGGTCAACTGGGAGATCCTCTCGTAGTGCCCACTCTGAGGTATCAGGTTGTGCTAAATAATCTTGTAGTACACCCGAGGGTCTGGACGAAGGTAGATTGCTTTCATCTCCCAACGATCCTCTCTGATGATCTGACGATCAATCTTGGCTCTCATCTCCAATGAAAAGAACTGGGGCTCTCTTGGAGCACAGAACACCAAGGGGCCGTCATATGAAATGCCCAACAAGTTGGCTAGCTGCCGATAATCGAATGAAATCTTCACCCCCTTGACGTAGCTGGTGATCCAAAGCTCTCTACCCCTCTCGGTATCGTTGTAATCTCCCACCACCTGGAGATTATAGTAAAACTGTCACACCAAATCCGGCTGAGTGCAGGAGTCATAGGTGATCACAGGAAGCCAACCCATGTCACCAAAAGCCCTCTCTACATCGAACAATGCCAGGCTAGCAAAGTTTACCCAGCGACCTCCCTCTACCTTCTAACGAGAATAGCGGGCATACTGTGTCTCTGCCTCGTTAGATAGGAAGCGGATTAGGTCATGAACCCTGGGTACTTTGGTACGAGCCATAGTATCTACAAAAACAAAGAGAAACAGATATTGGGTTAGTAAAGATGAAAAACCCAAAAATTTCGACAATATAACGACATAAATTGGTCAAAAGCCTCACTTTTCACCCATACATGTGGGCAGGAGGACTTATAAAGGTTTTAAACAATCCTGCAAGACTCATACAGTTGGAAATTTCATTTAATGAGATCTAATTTGAAGAAATTTTAAGAAATTCAAAAATCTCGACAAATTAGGGCAAAAATGGGAAATTTCAAGTTTCTCGAAAACCAACCGATGAAACTCAAATATTTTTGAGGGTTTTCGTCCATTGAGTCACCAACAATAAAAGCCCCCAATAAAAATCAATTTTTTATGGTTGGAAAAAGTTTAATTTGAAGAAAACGAGTTAAACGAGCAAAAACCTAGTTAAGGAAACCTAAAAACATAAAAATGTAGAGAACATACCTGTAGACGAGGAGTAGACGTCGAAATAAGAAGAAAATAGCACCAATAAGTCCGAGTTGGCACTGTAGCAACTCAGAGGGATGAGTCGAGTCAGAAAGGAGGAGGAAGAATGAGGAATGGATTCAAAATCGGGAATAAAAACCTGATTTTTAGTCCGAGGGTTGGAGAATTCAGCCAAGACATCCGACCCCTCCTCCGACCCCTCATCGGCCCTCGACTCTCGATAATCTGACAAAGAACAAGGGGTCGAACCCTGGGTCGGACATCCATTGACCCCCTCATCGACCCCCGACTCTCGGTAATAATCAGTGATTTCTCAGGGTCGCATACTGAGGGTCGGACATCCATCGACCCCCACCATCAACCTTGCAGTGAAAATACAACATTTTCGATAGAATGATCTGAAAAATTTAAATTTTGCATTTGTTAGTGGATTTAAAATATGAGAATGACGTATGTAATGATTGTCTCACATATTCTATGATTTTCAGGCATTCCCACTATCAGAACAGATAATGGCTGGACGCAGAGTGACCAGACAAAGCCGTAACTCTATCCCACCACCACCACCTATAGGGAGGACAGCCAGATACACCCGAAAACACAGGAGAATACGAACACGGCACCGTCCGTAATTAATGGGCAGATAAATCCTACAAATCTGCCAGCTCCACCTACAGACCTAGCTACAGTAGTAATGAATTTGGCCCAACAGCTGTAGCAAATACAACAGGCACAAGCTACTCTGCAAGCTGCCATAGGCATGACCTTTCCAGCTGCACAGACGACACCTATGCCAGCAGGACAGGCAAGCACAGTACCAGGGGGAAGTAACATAGTACCCCACGCACCTCAGACGCCCATTATGCAGGCTCATGTACAAAACCCTCAAGTAGCTCCAGGTGGATATCAATACCAAGCACCTATGTATGGAGCTTATGTTCCGCATCAACTGGACCACTCCAGACTAGTGGAGCTTTTTCTGAAGATGAAGCCTAAGGAGTATAGTGGTAAGCTAGCTGATCCTTTGTGGCTAGCACACTGGATCGATGAGATGGAGAGAAATTTCATGATGATGATAGTGAATGAGGAAGAAAAGGTATTGTGTGCAACATTTATGCTGAAAGGTGATGCACACCACTGGTAGAAGTCCACACGGACATATCTGATGACAAAGCACACCCAATTGACTTGGGATATATATAAGGAAGCATTCTTTGAGAAGTATTTTCCTAGGAGTTTTAGAGATTCCATGGAGAAGGAGTTCCTGAGTTTATATCAGGGAAAGATGACTGTCGATGCATACCAACAGCGTTATGAGGAGCTGTTTTTCTTTGCACCAGTCAGTATGCAGGTAGAAGATACAAAGACCCAAAGGTTCGTCATGGGACTTAAGGGAAGCATACGTGAACATGTTCTTGGACTTGAGAAGAAAATCTACAATGAAGCTGTACAAATCGCTCGAGTGATAGAGTCGAGCCAGAAAGAGAGCTATCTTGCTCAAAATAGAGGAATAAAAAGGTCAAATAGAAATTCTTACAACAGAGGGAACACCAAGGTATTCAAACCCTTCCGTACTCAAGGTTTCAATGCTGCAGCCAAGACTACTTCAGCAACTCAACAACAACAAAAGCCAAATAATGAAGGGTTAAAATGCTATAACTGCTAGCAATTGGGACATGTGGCAATGGAGTGTCCTAAGCCCAAGAAGCAACTACAACAAGGCAGACTTTACGCGGTTACATCTGAGGATGCTGCTGCATCGCCTGATGTGGTCACAGGTATGACCTAAATTTTATCATTTTATGTTACATTATGTGAGCATGTAGACTAAATTAAAACAAATCACAGGTATCGTACCTATTAATGGCATTCCCGTCAGAGTACTCTTTGATTTAGGAGCTATCCATTCTTTTATATCTGTGTCATTTGGAAAGAAGCTAAATCTACCCCTCAAATCCTTAGACTACAAACTGCTTGTACGATCGCCTATGGGATTAGAAGTGGAATTAGAAAAAGGTTACGGACCATGTCCAGTTCTTATTGACGAGAAGACTCTAGATGCAACCTTGATCCAACTTGAGATGGCAGACTTTGACGTCATCTTGGGAATGGACTGGTTAGCTCGGCATTCTGCAAACCTATTGTGTGCCAAAAAAAAGCTGACATTTAAAGACAAAGAAGGAGCAGAGTTCAGTTTTTTGGGAACCAAACTTCCCCGTAAACGAAAGCTCATACTCTCTACATTAAAGGCAAGGAAGTGCCTTGAGAAAGGAGCAGTTGGGTATCTAGTATCTGTGGTCGATCTTACCAAAGAAGCACCACAAATGGAGGATATTGATGTCGTGCGTGACTATCCAGATGTATTTCCTGAAGAACTACCTGGATTACCACCCGACCGCGCTACAGAGTTTGTTATAGATCTGATACCCGGAGCCGCACCAATATCTAAAGCACCTTATCGAATGACTCCTACTGAATTGAAGGAATTAAAAGTACAACAACAAGAACTGTTGGACAAGGGCTACATCTGACCTAGCATATCACTATGGGGAGTGCTAGTATTATTCGTGAAAAAGAAGGACGGTAGCGTTCGATTGTGTATAAACTACCGAGAACTGAATAAAATGACAATCAAGAATCGGTATCCATTGCCTCAGATCGATGACTTGTTCGATTAGTTGCAAGGTGCCAAAGTGTTCTCCAAGATCGATCTTCGGTTAGGCTACCATCAGTTGAAGATTAAGGACAGTGATATTCCCAAGACAGCATTCAGGACCAGATATGGTGTAAGCACCCCATTTTTGCCATCCCAACTAAACAAAGCCCTGCTGGTGTGTGGACAACAAAAGGAAGAAAGGTGATCGAGAGTTGGATTCTTGACTGTGAATTTGAGGAAGTTTTCAATGGGTCCACAGTAAGGTCATGGGTTATAATTTTGCATGGATGCGTAGGTCATAGAATTATCTTCGAAACGAGACCAGAATTGCTCAATTTCGATATCAAATGAGGAAGATATGACCATTTTAGTCAGATGATACATATGAGGGAGGTTTATGAAATTATTATAAATAATCCTAGGGGCCTTTATGCAAATTATCTTAAGTTGGATTGTTTGAATTTCAAATCATCATATCTTGATCATCCGACATCGGATTCAGATGATTCCAAGACCATTATTCTTCATTCATGATGTTCTACAAAGTGGACGTAAAAAATCCCGGGTAGAAGTCACCAGTGGGTCCCATGCAAGCTTGCATGCAAAATTATCGTCAGAACTTCAAAGTTGCATATCTTTTCCGTTCTACATCAGATTCAGGTGATTCCAGTTCCTATACTCCTCATTTTTAATGTTCTACAAAATGAACGCAAAAAAATTTGGAATAGAGGCCATCGGAAAATTCCATGCGGGATGACAGCGGAAATGACCCATGAAATGACAAGGAGAGAAAACCCGGTTAATTCCAATTAATCCGGTCCAACTCGGTTCAAGCCGGGTTTTGGTCCAACCTAGCTCAACCCATATCGGTTTAACTCGGGCCAACCTAAGTCAGTCTCAACCCGTTTCGAACCAGTTCATCCATGTGCATAGTATTTATATATTATATATATTGTATACTATACATATATGTATGTTATTAAATATATGTGTATATAATATATATTATTATATATAAGAGATAAAATCTAAAAGATTTTGGAGAAAAAAAGGAAAGAGGAGAGAGAGGAGACGTGAAAGAGAAGGAGGCTTTAGGTTTGAGATGAAATCTAAAAGATCTTGGAGAAGAAAAAGGAAAGAGGAAAGAGAGAGACGTGAAAGAGAAGGAGGCTTTAGGGTTGAGATGAAATCTAAAAGATCTTGGAGAAGAAAAAGGAAAGAGGAGAGAGAGAGACGTGAAAGAGAAGGAGGCTTTAGGGTTGAGATGAAATCTAAAAGATCTTGGAGAAGAAAAAGGAAAGAGGAGAGAGGGAGACGTGAAAGAGAAGGGGTTTTCTAGAAGAAGAATGAGAAAAAGGAAAGAAAGGAAGAAGAAAAAACGTGAGAGAGGGAGAAAAGAAAGGAAAGAAGGAAAAATGGAGAGAAAAAAAGATTTTCTAGAAAAAAGAAGAAAAGGAAAGAGGATCTTCTAGAAAATGAGTGAAAAGTTATAAATAGGAGAGAGGAGGGATCCTTTTCCATACAAGAGAGAGAGGGAAACGTGGGTGAGAGAGAGAAATGTGAGTGAGAGAGAGAAACGTGAGTGAGAGAGAGAAAACAAGAAAGAAAGAGAGAGAAAAGAGAAAAGAAAGAAAAGAGAAGAAGAAAAAGAGAGAAAGAGAAGAGAGAAAGAAGCAGAAGAGAGAAAAAGGAGGATTCACATTCAAAGGGGATTGATACAACTCCCAATCACCCTTCATCAACGGTTTCGCTCGATTTGAGCCCATGGTTAGTACTCTAAACAAATTTAGAGGTCGTTATAATGCCCGAATGCCAATTTTGCTTGAAAAAGGCTAATTTTCATGAAATCTCAATCATGAATGCTCTATTACATGCTTGTTAATGTTAGGATGCCTATGTCTAACATTTTTCATGAATGATAATTTGTCTAAGATATTCAATGATGAATTTTTGATTGATATACAATGATGTTTGATGTTTTTTGTAAATTTCATAAAGTGATTTTCTGATCTGAAAATTCCAGATTTAGGGTTCAAACTTAGGACGTACATCATATGTATTTTTTCTAAGATTTTGAAGCCCAAAATTTTATGGGAGTCTCTCTGATATGATAGAAGACTACCCTAAAAATTTCGTTCCATTTGGAATTGGGGAAATATATCAAAAAAATTTGTCTTTGACATTGCTATTTTTCTCGGATGTAATGCAATCCTCCATCGGAAAGTTTCTAGACAAAGGCCTTATGGCCATAATCCGAAAATCAACTTAACATGAACTTCTTAGACATGAAAGTCTTCTAAAAAATGGCACTGGTTTCATATTTTTTCCATTTTTCTTTGAATTGATATCAATTTTTAAGTGCATAGTGCTTTGATTTCAGATCTGTCATGATGTGCTGATTTGCATGATTGAAAAGAGTCATTTTTCACAAAGAAAATATACTGTTTTAACTTGTTTTTCTTAATGAAACTTTAGATCAGACAGTTATCTACATAGATATATGTCTGTATTTAATTTTCATTAAGAATAGAATTTTATTTGGAATTTATGGTGCAACTGGTCAAAAATCTGGAACAGACCTGACCAGTGTATTTGCCTGTATTTGGGGAATGTTTTCGACCTGCCTATGGTCTCTTTTAGGAATAGCTTCCTTGAGACAAAATGTTGGCCTCTGAGTCTTCTTTCCAAAGATATCTTTTAAGAATTTTTTGAGTAAGTACAGTGCCCTATGTGCCCATTTTGGTCCAGCCTGACAAAGCTATCATCTTGCTACGTGTTCCCTCATGTTTTGATTGATTCTCATATGCTTTGGTTGTTTCTCACATGCCATATTTGATGCTATATTTGTTCACATGCTATGTTCGGATGCTCGTATGCATACACTGCCATAATTGGAATAGTCACACTGCCATAATTGGAATGATCACATTGCCATAATTGGAATAATCACATTGCCATGCTTGGAATGCTACACATGCTTATTGCCATATTTGTCTACTACACTTGCTCACATATTACTGCCATGTTTGGATGCACACTTACCATGTTTGTATTGATTCACATGCTCACTTGCCATCTTTGATTGATTTGTTGCTAAATTTGAATATATTTCCAACATGCTATATTTGGATGCTTACACTGCTATATTTAAGCTCACATTGCTTTGTTAGATTGTTTACATTGTACAACAACTAGGGCAAGATACACCCTAAAATGGAAATAATTGAACAATTAGGGTAAAAAAACCCTAAAAATGGTAAAATAGCAATTAGGGTAGAAAACCCTAAAAAATGAAAATCACAATGAAAAGGGATAGGAAACCCTAAAAACCTAAAAATGGAAACAATAAAAATAGTAGGAATTTAGGTCTCATCCCTAGATCCTATTCACAAAAATGAAAAGAATTTGGTACACATCCCAAATAAAAATGGTAGGAATTTAGGTCTCATCCCTAGATCCTATTGACAAAATTAGAAATAATTTGGTACACATCCCAATTAAAAATGGTAGGAATTTAGGTCTCATCCCTAGATCCTATTAACAAAAATAGAAAGAATTTGGTACACATCCCAAATAAAAATGGTAGGAATTTAGGTCTCATTCCTAGATCCTATTGACAAAAATGGAAGGAATTTGGTACACATTCCAAATCCGACTCTCACAAATTTCGAACTACGTCGTACCTGATTTCTAGGGCAAACCCTAGAATACGTAGGCAATTTGGGAAACCCAAATACGGTACAAAGCCACCCATCAACCATACATCCAGCATAAACTTCAACTTGAACAACAAAGAATCTAATTGAAGCAAATGCATAAATCACTTCCATAATCTTTAATCACACAACCCATTTTCGAACTACGTTTTTGGACTTGATTTCCAAGATTGGAATACGTAGGCAGTTTGAGATGTCTTACACATCTCAGATTCAGTCCAAGACCGAACCATCTTTGGTCTGGTTCACTGTATAATATTGTACATTACATTTGCTTGTTTATTTGCTTTAAAACATGATTGGCTGAACCCTAGGTTAGAACAACTTAGCAACTTGGTTTAGGACATCCCCCATTGAACCCTAGTCATCCAATTGACCAAGCACAGTCAAAATTAGAATTTAAGGAAAGTTTAGGAGGCCGATATTGATCGGGCGGTTTGGGTGCCTAACACCTTCCCATAACCGTACCCTGAATACTTACCCGATCTCTTGCAGACCAAAGAACCGATACATTGGGTCACGAGTCAATAAAAGTCTTACCTTAGGGTGAGGCTACATTTTTAGAGGTCCTAGACCTTAATCTAGGTGGCGACTCCAACAGATTCAAATCGATCTTCATCGATTACGGGATACACATTTCTATCCCGAGGAGGATCATCGTCGATCTTCCATTTTCCTCACAGTGGCGACTCCGCTGGGGATTAATATTCAGACTCCTAGGATACTTTCCTTATATTGATTTGCTTGACATTTGATGCTAGATCTAGGGTACTATATTTATTGTTTGTATATATTGCTTTGGGGGGAATGGGTTCAGTCACACTTTCGTGCGAGTAGCCGAACCGGGTCCCATGCATGTGGGGCAGCCCGCTAGGCGAAACACACAGCCTTGGCCTGTACTTTGTGAGACCACGACCGGTGAGCAGCCTCTAACGAGCGTTTCTTGGGTCCGCCTGGGAATGCGTTATGCTAATCCACGTCGCTTGGATCCTTGCAACATAGTATATAAAGGGATTGGGGGCCCATTATTCATCGAGCATTCGGTGATAGGTTACCCCATCCTCGTCAAGGTGGCCTTTTCTGTCCTAACCCAGTTTGAGCCACATGTATGTTATTTTGGTCCATCTTTGAACCAACATGGTAAAATCTACTCGATCATAATATTTACATCTGAGACGTCGAAGTTCTGCCCGTTTTTGTCCTTGACTTGTCAACATGTTTGGATCCACGCTTGAGTATTCTTGTCTCTCACTTGTTGGGAGCGTGAGGGTTACGTATACCCGCATACACATTAGTGTGGGCGGTCTGTACACGCCCTCCATCGTACAAAGCTCATTGTGTTGACCGTTCAATATTGATACATCAATTTCAAAAACGATCGAAAAATCTTCGTCACGGTATAGATACTATGATCAAGTAGAAATTTATCGGTTTTTTCAATCATGAACCGCTTTTGTCATCCTTCATGAAAACTACAAATAAGCATATCCGTTTCAATTTCTTGAAATTTGATGAACCACATGGTCGAACCTTGGTGCTACAATGATCCATTCAAAATCTTGAGGCCCCAAGACCAATCATGGGGTTATTCAAATACAAATAAATTGTTACAGATGATGTCTAATGGTCGATTTTCATGAAGGAGCTAATTTTGTTTGGTCGAGTCAGCTTGTATGTGTATGTGTATCCTTCTCGTGTCCAGTCACTTCTGAGTCTTAACCTTCGTTCATTGTTTATATAAAAATAAAATTAAAAAAAAAAAAAAAAAAAAAAAAAAAAAAAAAAAAAAAAAAAAAAAAAAAAAAAAAAAAAAAAAAAAAAAAAAAAAGAAAGAAAGGTTGAACTAGGGAGGATATAATTGTCTAGACTTAAGAGAACACCTGAGTGTGTAGACAAAGCATCCACTCTTATTACATCCTCTCATAAGAATGTCTCATCATCACTGGTTCGTGTCTCGGTTCATGATCATAAGGAGGACTTTTGTACCTCAAAATGTTGGAATGGTTGGAAGACAGCATATTGAGAGCCCAAATATTTCATAATGGAATTGAAATTCCAAGATCAGAGTTGAGGAATCCAAGAGGGTAGAAATCTGAATCATAGGTTCTGAGAGATTATATGTTTCTTTCCCATACTAGCATACCTGCCAAATTTAAATGGAAAAAAAAACTGAGATTGGAAAGCATTTCATTCACCCTTGGCAATTGAGCCATTTGACTGAAGGAGTTGGTTTCCGACTCCCTAATTATTTTCATCACCCAAGGTGACCCAAACTCAAAGGAGTAGCCCTCAAACCTTCAAGAATGGCCCACCCCACCTCCCAAAATACAGGATGAAAAGGAAGACCATGTGGTCAATTGTATCCCAAAATTAAGGTAGCCTGAAAATGAACTTCATGTGCACCCTAAACTGGGGTACAACCAAAATGTCAGTATACACTAAATTGGGGCACAACTAAAATATCAATGCACCATAAACTGGGGCATAATTAAAGTGTTAATGGATTAAAAGTGGGGCAAACAAAAAAGGTGATAGACCAACTGGGGTATAGGTCAGAGTTTCATCACATCCAAACTGGGGCATAAGATTGGAATACATTTAATCCAAATTGTGGCATTGGCCAAGTGAATGTCAAACCCAAATTGGGGCATAAATCAAAATGATAATAGACTCAAGAGGGGTTTAGCTCAAGATGGAAAGAGTCGAACACATGTCGATAGATAGGCGTAATGAGCCATACTAGCGAAAATCTAAACGGAAATTCGGTCCTACAATCGATCATGAGTTGGCGTCAATGATGTCGTATCCAATTGGGGTAACTCGGTGAATTACTTGTTTAAACTGGCTACCATTGGTATCTGATAGGTCATCTATGTTTGGGCTTAAGTTCGATGTGTTCGTAGACGGTCCAAGTCCAAAATGCTCGAAAAAATGAACAATAATTATCTCATTTGAGACATCAACAACAGTGCTTTACTACTTCCAATCAATTCCTTCCCAGTTTGATATTTCTTCCTCTTCCATGTCCATTGCTAATTCTGACTCTGATGACGATTGAGATGAAGGACCACAACCTGAACTTCTACTCCATCGGCCTTTAGAGAAATGAAAGCTCAACACACACGTGAAAGTTATAGATGATTAAGTTGAAGTCATGCAAGCATTCGCAAAGATACAAGTTGGTACATCAAAATGTCATCCCATTGGATCAATTTACAGAAAGAATTTTTTATGGGATATTTCTACAGACAAGGACCATTCAAATGATTAAGTCTTTTATAAGTGCATAAAGTCTACAGACATAAAACTTGCTACGGATCAACCTCAAAGTCAAAGATGAGCTCAAAAAAAAAAAAAAAAAAAAAAAAAAAAAAGAGAAAAAAAAAAAAAAAAGAAAAAAAAAAAAAGAAAAAAAAAAAAAAAAAAAAAAAGAAAAAGAAAGAAAGAGCTATACAAAATAATGAGGTTGGTTAGCATACTACATTGGAACAATGATGGTGGACAAATTCAACTACGGTGCATAGACATGGAGCAACTACTTTGAAACACTAATGATGAGTGAGTTCAATTACAAGGCATGTACATGGGGCAACTCCTTTGGAGCCCCGCTGATGGACGAGTTCAGTTATAGAGCAATAAGACAATTGGTTCTCATACAATGATATATAGACACCATTTCTTAGAACCTGATTGGAGACTTGATCGTTTGTTGTGATTCACGTTGTGTTGAGCTGGATTTTTGATATTGGTCACTACATCCCGCCCATACAGGGGGTGGTCTCATCACTTTGTTGTCATCAGAGGATTTTTCTTTTCGGCTAAAGACTCTCTCTCCCGTCCATCAATCCGACGGTCTTCCACAGAGTCTACATTACATGCCCTTACTTCAAATGTCACAAAATTTTATGGTATTGTTTCTTGTGAACATATCGTCTTGTTATGCATAAATATGGTTCAATAAATCTGACTGGAATATTTATCTGTCGTTCATCATTTCGACGGCGTCCAAGAATTCCATAGTCTTTTGTTGCTAGCCAATAAAATGGCATCGCCTAGTGGAAATCAAGCCATTCTACATAAACAACCAAACACTCTCCCAATGGCAGACCCATTGGACAGTTTCTTATCTGTCCATTTGGACATTCGTCGTCATACTTGTATACAGACTTAAAGGATTTGGGCCCAAACGTGGTTATAATTGATTCAGCATCTGAGCATAGCTTGTTGAAACTTGTTTTCTATCTGAATGATACCGAGAGGAGAAAGCATTCTTTGATGTTTTTTTTCTAAAGATTAGTGTAAGGTTGCATCTCCTTAAGGTTATATCTATTGATGGCTCAAAAGTTGCCTGTCTATCAATGTGTGCAAGACTTGACTTAGACACTGGGCAAAATCACCCATTTATCCAAACATCATGAGTTTAGTTGAGCCCCTTGTTTGAAACTCTAGCTGAGTTCATTTGCATGTAAGAGAAAGATGACTCATACAAATTTGAGTCGTTATCATCATTTGCCCCTCATTAAAAAGACCTGATTGCCTTTTAATCAAAGTGAAACCCATATAAATTTGGCAGGAATGCAGAACATATCAAAATTGCCTTTTAAAGAAAAGAAACATGTTTCTCTCAGTCTAGATTAAGTCAAGTCAAGGAAAGTCGATCAAATCATGATCTCTAGTTCCTCTTGGATTCTGAGCAATGTTAGTGGACAAAGTGCAGATGCTAAGCCCCATTGTGGCTACCTCAATATTTATGGAAAGTTCAACCCATTTTGGGAATGAAGAAAGATGAAGAAAGGAATTGAAAAGAACAAGAAAAAGAAAAAGAGAAAAGGAAAGAAAGGTGAAAGTATAGAGAAGAAAGAAGACTGAATGAAAGCAGAATAAGAATGGAAAAGAGAACAAGATACAAGAAAAGAAAAGAAAGAAAGATCATGGGAAGAGAGAGAAAGCTCTAGCCCGAACTACGCGGAACCTGATTCTGGAGGGACGGAAATCCCAAAGGATACGTAGGCAATTTGGGACACCCCAAATTCGGTCCAAAGGCTACACATCCAAAGGCTACACATCCAAAGGCTACACATCCAAAGGCTACACATCCAAAGGCTACACAGCCAAAGGCTATACATTCAGAGGTTACAAATTCAGAGCACAAAGCACAGTTACAGTTACATCACGAGCGGTCTTGAGCCAAAGTCACGGGACCTGATGAGGTCGCTACTCAAGAAGCATGGCGATTCCGATTACATCATGAGCGGTCTTGAGCTAAAGTCACGGACTGATAGGGTCGCTACTCAAGAAGCTTGACGATTCTGATTACATCACGAGCGGTCTTGAGCCAAAGTCACAGACCTGATGAGGTCGCTACTCAAGAAGCTTGACAGTTACAGTTACATCATGAGCGGTCTTGAGCCAAAGTCACAGACCTGATAGGGTCACTACTCAAGAAGCTTGCGATTCCAGTTACATCATGAGCGGTCTTGAGCCAAAGTCACAGACCCGATGAGGTCGCTACTCAAGAAGCTTGACAGTTACAGTTACACCATGAGCGGTCTTGAGCTAAAGTCACAGACCTGATAAGGTCACATACTCAAGGAGCTTGACATCTACATTTTTTTGTTGTACAGTGTCAAAAAAAAAAAAAAAAAAAAAAAAAAGAAAAAAAGAAAGAAAGTTTACAGCATCAATTCAAGGGAGTAATGTTATAATCGGATCAAGTGCAGAATAATGCAAAAATGGGCTACTTTTATCTTCGGCCTCAATTGCTCACAATCTCGGTCGAAGAGGGGCATCTGTAAGCACCCCATTTTTGCCATCCCAACTAAACAAAGCCCTGCTGGTGTGTGGACAACAAAAGGAAGAAAGGTGATCGAGAGTTGGATTCTTGATCGTGAATTTGAGGAAGTTTTCAATGGGTCCACAACAAGGTCATGGGTTATAATTTTGCATGGATGCGTAGGTCATAGAATTATCTTCGAAACGAGACCAGAATTGCTCAATTTCGATATCAAATGAGGAAGATATGACCATTTTAGTCAGATGATACATATGAGGGAGGTTTATGAAATTATTATAAATAATCCTAGGGGCCTTTATGCAAATTATCTTAAGTTGGATTGTTTGAATTTCAAATCATCATATCTTGATCATCCGACATCGGATTCAGATGATTCCAAGACCATTATTCTTCATTCATGATGTTCTACAAAGTGGACGTAAAAAATCCCGGGTAGAAGTCACCAGTGGGTCCCATGCAAGCTTGCATGCAAAATTATCGTCAGAACTTCAAAGTTGCATATCTTTTCCGTTCTACATCAGATTCAGGTGATTCCAGTTCCTATACTCCTCATTTTTAATGTTCTACAAAATGAACGCAAAAAAATTTGGAATAGAGGCCATCGGAAAATTCCATGCGGGATGACAGCGGAAATGACCCATGAAATGACAAGGAGAGAAAACCCAGTTAATTCCAATTAATCCAGTCAACTCAGTTCAAGCCAGTTTTTGGTCCAACCTAGCTCAACCCATATCAGTTTAACTCAGTCAACCTAAGTCAGTCTCAACCCGTTTCGAACCAGTTCATCCATGTGCATAGTATTTATATATTATATATATTGTATACTATACATATATGTATGTTATTAAATATATGTGTATATAATATATATTATTATATATAAGAGATAAAATCTAAAAGATTTTGGAGAAGAAAAAGGAAAGAGGAGAGAGAGGAGACGTGAAAGAGAAGGAGGCTTTAGGTTTGAGATGAAATCTAAAAGATCTTGGAGAAGAAAAAGGAAAGAGGAGAGAGAGAGACGTGAAAGAGAAGGAGGCTTTAGGGTTGAGATGAAATCTAAAAGATCTTGGAGAAGAAAAAGGAAAGAGGAGAGAGAGAGACGTGAAAGAGAAGGAGGCTTTAGGGTTGAGATGAAATCTAAAAGATCTTGGAGAAGAAAAAGGAAAGAGGAGAGAGGGAGACGTGAAAGAGAAGGGGTTTTCTAGAAGAAGAATGAGAAAAAGGAAAGAAAGGAAGAAGAAAAAACGTGAGAGAGGGAGAAAAGAAAGGAAAGAAGGAAAAATGGAGAGAAAAAAAGATTTTCTAGAAAAAAGAAGAAAAGGAAAGAGGATCTTCTAGAAAATGAGTGAAAAGTTATAAATAGGAGAGAGGAGGGATCCTTTTCCATACAAGAGAGAGAGGGAAACGTGGGTGAGAGAGAGAAATGTGAGTGAGAGAGAGAAACGTGAGTGAGAGAGAGAAAACAAGAAAGAAAGAGAGAGAAAAGAGAAAAGAAAGAAAAGAGAAGAAGAAAAGAGAGAAAGAGAAGAGAGAAAGAAGCAGAAGAGAGAAAAAGGAGGATTCACATTCAAAGGGGATTGATACAACTCCCAATCACCCTTCATCAACGGTTTCGCTCGATTTGAGCCCATGGTTAGTACTCTAAACAAATTTAGAGGTCGTTATAATGCCCGAATGCCAATTTTGCTTGAAAAAGGCTAATTTTCATGAAATCTCAATCATGAATGCTCTATTACATGCTTGTTAATGTTAGGATGCCTATGTCTAACATTTTTCATGAATGATAATTTGTCTAAGATATTCAATGATGAATTTTTGATTGATATACAATGATGTTTGATGTTTTTTGTAAATTTCATAAAGTGATTTTCTGATCTGAAAATTCCAGATTTAGGGTTCAAACTTAGGACGTACATCATATGTATTTTTTCTAAGATTTTGAAGCCCAAAATTTTATGGGAGTCTCTCTGATATGATAGAAGACTACCCTAAAAATTTCGTTCCATTTGGAATTGGGGAAATATATCAAAAAATTTGTCTTTGACATTGCTATTTTTCTCGGATGTAATGCAATCCTCCATCGGAAAGTTTCTAGACAAAGGCCTTATGGCCATAATCCGAAAATCCACTTAACATGAACTTCTTAGACATGAAAGTCTTCTAAAAAATGGCACTGGTTTCATATTTTTTCCATTTTTCTTTGAATTGATATCAATTTTTAAGTGCATAGTGCTTTGATTTCAGATCTGTCATGATGTGCTGATTTGCATGATTGAAAAGAGTCATTTTTCACAAAGAAAATATACTGTTTTAACTTGTTTTTCTTAATGAAACTTTAGATCAGACAGTTATCTACATAGATATATGTCTGTATTTAATTTTCATTAAGAATAGAATTTTATTTGGAATTTATGGTGCAACTGGTCAAAAATCTGGAACAGACCTGACCAGTGTATTTGCCTGTATTTGGGGAATGTTTTCGACCTGCCTATGGTCTCTTTTAGGAATAGCTTCCTTGAGACAAAATGTTGGCCTCTGAGTCTTCTTTCCAAAGATATCTTTTAAGAATTTTTTGAGTAAGTACAGTGCCCTATGTGCCCATTTTGGTCCAGCCTGACAAAGCTATCATCTTGCTACGTGTTCCCTCATGTTTTGATTGATTCTCATATGCTTTGGTTGTTTCTCACATGCCATATTTGATGCTATATTTGTTCACATGCTATGTTCGGATGCTCGTATGCATACACTGCCATAATTGGAATAGTCACACTGCCATAATTGGAATGATCACATTGCCATAATTGGAATAATCACATTGCCATGCTTGGAATGCTACACATGCTTATTGCCATATTTGTCTACTACACTTGCTCACATATTACTGCCATGTTTGGATGCACACTTACCATGTTTGTATTGATTCACATGCTCACTTGCCATCTTTGATTGATTTGTTGCTAAATTTGAATATATTTCCAACATGCTATATTTGGATGCTTACACTGCTATATTTAAGCTCACATTGCTTTGTTAGATTGTTTACATTGTACAACAACTAGGGCAAGATACACCCTAAAATGGAAATAATTGAACAATTAGGGTAAAAAAAACCCTAAAAATGGTAAAATAGCAATTAGGGTAGAAAACCCTAAAAAATGAAAATCACAATGAAAAGGGATAGGAAACCCTAAAAACCTAAAAATGGAAACAATAAAAATAGTAGGAATTTAGGTCTCATCCCTAGATCCTATTCACAAAAATGAAAAGAATTTGGTACACATCCCAAATAAAAATGGTAGGAATTTAGGTCTCATCCCTAGATCCTATTGACAAAATTAGAAATAATTTGGTACACATCCCAATTAAAAATGGTAGGAATTTAGGTCTCATCCCTAGATCCTATTAACAAAAATAGAAAGAATTTGGTACACATCCCAAATAAAAATGGTAGGAATTTAGGTCTCATTCCTAGATCCTATTGACAAAAATGGAAGGAATTTGGTACACATTCCAAATCCGACTCTCACAAATTTCGAACTACGTCGGACGTCGATTTCTAGGGCAAACCCTAGAATACGTAGGGCAATTTGGGAAACCCAAATACGGTACAAAGCCACCCATCAACCATACATCCAGCATAAACTTCAACTTGAACAACAAAGAATCTAATTGAAGCAAATGCATAAATCACTTCCATAATCTTTAATCACACAACCCATTTTCGAACTACGTTTTTGGACTTGATTTCCAAGATTGGAATACGTAGGCAGTTTGAGATGTCTTACACATCTCAGATTCAGTCCAAGACCGAACCATCTTTGGTCTGGTTCACTGTATAATATTGTACATTACATTTGCTTGTTTATTTGCTTTAAAACATGATTGGCTGAACCCTAGGTTAGAACAACTTAGCAACTTGGTTTAGGACATCCCCCATTGAACCCTAGTCATCCAATTGACCAAGCACAGTCAAAATTAGAATTTAAGGAAAGTTTAGGAGGCCGATATTGATCGGGCGGTTTGGGTGCCTAACACCTTCCCATAACCGTACCCTGAATACTTACCCGATCTCTTGCAGACCAAAGAACCGATACATTGGGTCACGAGTCAATAAAAGTCTTACCTTAGGGTGAGGCTACATTTTTAGAGGTCCTAGACCTTAATCTAGGTGGCGACTCCAACAGATTCAAATCGATCTTCATCGATTACGGGATACACATTTCTATCCCGAGGAGGATCATCGTCGATCTTCCATTTTCCTCACATATGGATATTATGAATTTTTGGTCATGTCTTTCGGATTGACGAACGCACCAGCAACCTTTATGGAACTTACGAATCGAGTATTCCAAGATATGTTGGATACATCGATTATTGTATTCATCGATGATATATTGGTCTACTCCAAAGACGAGGAAACTCATATAAAGAATCTAAACGCCGCTCTGTAGCGATTACGGAAGGAGAAGCTCTACGCCAAATTTACAAAGTGTGAGTTTTGGCTAAAGGAAGTCACTTTTGTAGGCCATGTTGTCACACCCCAATTCCGCACATCTCAGAATGGTGTGATGAACCGCTAACAAACCAACGGTTCAACCAGGATCTCAAATAGGCTATCCCCACGTTATCCAAACTTACACACATCCATAATCATAATCAGATTAAATACACAATAGCGGAAGTTTTATAATAACATGAACTGAGAAACTAAGATGATATCAATAATTTAATAGCAAATTATTCTATTTTCAACTGAGACATAAATATTTAAATACCAAATACATGTCTTAATAAATCCAATAAAGAAACCTATAAAATATCTAATCAAATACACATGAGTTGCACTCGGAAGAGAAGTCGTATGTATCCGCTTCAGCTTCAACTTCCATGGCTGCCACGTTCCCGTACGTAGACGCGTTCATGTAGTCTTCAATGGTATAACCTGCATCATCAACTAAAAATATTCGACGTCGAGGGGTGAGCACACATCACGGCTCAATGAGTAGCCAAAACAATGCAACAATACATATGCATGCAAATCAATTTATATCTTTGGTCTGGTTTAAAGTTTGCAGTATGCAATAGAAAGGTTTAGGTAGCCAAAGGTCGCGTTTATTGACCCCGCCTCTATACACGAGTGTGTGACGTTACCCGAAGATCACGTTTATCATCAACTTACATGCATCCAACCATGAACATTATATAACAAAGGTTACGTTTATTGCTATATACTGCCATACCAACACATAAGCCCCTGTTGGCGAGGGCTGCAAACTGGGCTCGCAACTAACCAATCCTAATGCCAAACAGTGTATCCAAGGCCTCACCCTAGCATCCCTCAGAATGTCCATAGAGATAGAGCTAAGGCCCCCGGTAGAGTCAGAGACTACAAGGACCGAGACCACCTCCCCTGATACTCTACGACATAATAGCTCTGCTAAAGTAATGGCGATACGACGATGCTAATGCACAAGACTTGAGTTAAAGATAGAGCTAAAGTGCTGAGACCCGCCAAAGGTTAACGTTTATTGATGTTCTCATCACACCTCCCCTGATACTCGCTCGCATCAAGTACATCAACCACACACATACAAGCACATGCATATTCCTACCATCATCATCATCATCATGTTATAAACAATAAAGTAAATATGCATGAACAAGTAATAGAAATATTGGATGGCATGCTGTATGCACATTACAAACATATTCGCATAGAATCAAGCATAGCATAGGACTCAAGAAATAGAATATAGTTTTATTATTAATTCAATTTAGTTCGGAGTTCTGGTTCCTCGCCTTAGCTTGCTATAAAATACTTTTCCAAGCTTTAGAATCACCTTTACAGTGTTATTATATTGCTAGAAAACCTAACAAAGTCGATAGAATTTAATTAGAATTTATTCGGAATTAAAAAAAACTACTCTGTTAACTGAGGGTCAGAGGTAGGGTCGGAGTCAGGATCGACCCTGGGTGCGACCCTCCCTTAACTCTGAACTTCCCAAACACTGAGGGTCGATGGTCAGGAACACCTAGGGTCGGATGGTCATCAACCCTCGGTGCGACCCTCGGTGCACTTTGGTCCAATTCCCTCTTGTAATCCATTCTTCGTGCTTGAGATCCTATGGCTTGCTCCTACATTCCATTCTACATTCATTCCATGGTCTGAAACCATGTATAACCCACCTAGATAGCTTTCATGTATTCTTCTATGGTTTTCCATTGAAATCTAACCATAGATTGATGGTTTGGGTTTCTCCGAGATCACATTCTCAACATTAACTAACCTAAGGTCTGTAGAAACTCATGGAATTAGTATCCATACCTAAGAAGATTACTTTTCCTCTGAAATTCTTCTCCTTTTTGCTAAGTTCTCTTCCTTCCCTTTCTTCTTCCTCTTTCCTTCTCCTCTCTTTCTCACAATTCGATTAGGGTTGTGAAAGGAGTGAAAGTGGCTTAGGGATGTCCTTTAAATAGACTAGGAACATCCTAAAATAAGTCCCTCTGAGATTAGGAAAGAATCCCAATCGAAAATTAGGAAATTTTCCTAATTTTAATTTCGGCAGAATCCGAGGGTCGATGCGAGGGTAGATGATCCCGTTGACCCTAGGGCTCAAGATGTCCGACCCTCCCTTCCAAATCGAGGGTCTGACTTTCTGCTTTGGGAGGTCCGACCCTGCTTAGCTGGGTACGCGACCCTCCCCTCAAAATTAATGTTTTTGGGTCGATTTGATACCTAAGATCTCGATCTCCTTCACGCCATTGGTCCATTTGACTCGACCATAATGGGAAAACCTGGTTCAAGGTGGTAAGACCGGGTTAAAGTGGATCTTAGCAAGATCGAAGCTATTGTGAAGTGGGAAGCACCAAAGAGCGTTGCAGAAATTAGATGTTTCTTAGGTCTAGCTGGGTATTATCGACGATTTATGGAAGACTATTCTAGAATTTCCGTACCTCTCACCAGTTTGACTAAGAAGGGCAAAAAGTTTGTTTGGACTAATAAATGCGAGAAGAGTTTCCAAACATTGAAGGCTAGATTGATATCAGCTCCAATCTTGACCATTCCGATTCCAGGACAGCCATTTATTTTGTACACTGATGCATCAGGACTGTGATTAGGATGTGTACTTATGCAAGGAGAACAAGTAATTGCTTATGCCTCAAGACAATTGAAGACACATGAGAAGAACTATCCCACTCATGATTTGGAATTAGCGTCAGTAGTACATGCGATCAAAATATGGAGACATTACTTGTACGGAGAGAAATTTCAGATTAAATCAGATCATAAGAGTGTTACTTACCTCTTTAATCAGAAGGAGTTGAATATGAGACAAAGAATATGGCTGGAACTATTGAAAGACTATGATTGTGATATCCAGTATCATCCGGGAAAGGCTAATGTGGTTGCGGACGCACTGAGTCGAAATGCAATGATGAAATCTCAAGAAGAGGTTAGCACCACTGTTGTACTGTGTACTACTAGAAAAATATTTAGTTATGGTAATGAATAGTTTGTGATAGATGCACCAGGGGAATCAACCAACCAAGGGTTTATCCATTGGTTTGCAAATATGTTCACCACATTGAAGATTGTACCCGATATACTTGATGAAGTGAAAACAGCGATTAAATCGGACCCTTATCTAAGAATGGTTCAAGAAGACATCAAAAAAGGTAGGACTACTCCTGAGTTCATCTTAGATGATGAAAGGGTATTGAAGTACAAAGGAAGAATATGTGTACCTGAAACAAAAAGTTTGGACATTAGTCACCGACTAATGAAGAAAGCCCATACCACCGCCTATTCGATACACCCTAGGAGTACAAAAATGTATCATGACCTAAAGAAATTATATTGGTGGAGGGGAATGAAAGCAGAATAGCCAAGTTCGTGTCTCAATCCCTAAATTGTCTAAAGGTGAAAGCCGAACGACAAAGACCAGCAGGACTATTACAGGCAATACCAGAACCAACATGGAAATGGGACTGCATCACTATGGACTTCGTCACAGGGTTACCATCGACTCCCCGAGTAGTTGACGCAGTTTGGGTGATTGTAGATAGACTGACTAAAATGGCTCGATTTATAATTTATAACTATATGACCTCAATATACACTGGAGAGGTTAGCTAAACTGTATGTGGACAGCATTGTCAGATTACACGGAGTACCTAAAAGCATTGTGTCCGACAGAGATCCACGTTTTACTTCAAAGTTTTGGGAAGGATTGCAGAAAGCTATGGGTATAACATTGAAGTTCAATACTGCATTCCATCCTCAGATAGACGGACAGTCGGAGCGCACCATTCAGATTCTAGAAGACATGCTCCGAGCTTGTGTAATTGATTTCAAAGGATCATGGGATGAAAAGTTACCAGTGATTGCGTTTTCTTATAACAACAGTTATCAGGCTACTATACAAATGTCACCCTATGAAGCACTGTATGGTAGGAAGTGTCGAACTCCTTTGTTTTGGAATGAAGTTTGAGAACGTAGTATTGTTGGACCGGAATTTGTTGAAGATACATGTCGAGTAGTCGACATTATCAAGGAAAGAGTAAGAACGGCTCAGAATCGTCAGAAGCAATATGCGGATACTAGATGCCGAGACCTTGAATTCATCGTAGGTGATAAGGTATTCCTCAAAGTGTCACTATGCGAGGTTTGAAACGGTTCAGACAGAAAGGGAAATTAAGTCTGAGATATGTCGGACCATATGAGATTCTAGGTAAACGGGGAAAAGTGGCTTACCAGTTAACACTACCACCATCTATGTCAAGTGTGCATGATGTATTTCATATCTCCTTATTGAAGAAGTATGTCAGAGATCCAACGCATGTTTTGACAGTAGATCTACCCGATTTGACTGATGATTTGACATTTGAAGTAGCACCAACTGAAATCACCAGTCGAAAGGTGCAACGACTACGCAACCATGACATTTATTATGTTAAGGTCACCTAGAGAAGCATAAATATAGAAGAAATCACATGGGAAGAAGAGAATGCTATGCGAAAGAAATACCCTCATCTATTCGACTCGGAAGGTATGAACAATTTTGAGGACAAAATTTTTATAAGTAGGGGGGAGTTGTAAGACCCGTATCGAAATAACCGGTCTTACCACCTTGTACCAGGTCTACCTATCATGGTCGAGCCAAATGGACCAAGTGCGTGAAGGAAATAGTGAAACCAGGTACTAAACTGACCCAAAAACATTAAATTGGAGGGCAGGGTGTAAGACCCACACTCTGAAAACCCGGTCTAAACCTTGGTTTTGTGTCGTGACAGGTCTTCCGATCATCACCGAGCCAGACGGGGCAAGCGGATAACAAACAGGTACAAAATCGGACCGAAGTCGACCAATTATACCTGGTTTTAGGTATACCGGTTGATGGTACCGGATGATGGTACCGGTCGACCGGTATGGCCTGCACAGCTATGTGCGGGAATTTGGAAATTAGTCTCTGCGGGTCCCGCTTTCCTGATTTCGAATCCTAGAAGTATCCTAATCCTAGTAGGGTTACTAAACCCTATTTCTAGCCTATAAATACACCTTTAAACCCCTCAAATCCTTTCCATTGTCTCTCACAAACCCTAGAGAAGAGAAAGAGCTTGGAGAGGAGAAGGAGCTAGGAAGAAGAAGGAGGTGCCGCCATTACCGTTTGACGAAGCTCTCGCTACACCTGTCAACGGTAAGTGTTTGGATCTATCTTCTTACCCTATGTCAGTGGTGTGGGTGGATCAATACCATGCAAAGTAGGTATTGATCTAAAACCCTAAATTGGCCAATAAACCCTAAGTTGCCGTCAAACCCTAGATTCGAGTTTCGAGATGATATTCATCGAAACGAGACTTGAATGAGTTAGGGATAGCTCTAACTCAAAGCCTAGACTTAGGATGGATAGGAGAAACCCTGAAAATCTGTGGAGGATGATCGACGGCAGTCGAAGAACCCATGTATGGTCTTCCGGAGACATACCGGTCGACTATACCGGTTGCACATAGTGCGACCGGTATGTTGCGACCGCTACCTCTCGGGAGGTTGTTTGTGGGGGACCGGCTGACCATACCGGTCGCCAGTCTTTCCCACAGAGCTGCGACCGGTACATGCCACCGGTCAGCTCTGTGAGGGTATTTTGTGATCTCTGTTGGTTTCCGACCAACATGAAACCCTAAATAATATATTATAATGAAACCCTAATATTATGTAGGACGCTGTGACTTATCGTTTAGACCTTGCGACGTGGAGCAAGTTATTGAACGAGCGTCAGGTAAGGGAATCTGACCTAAACCTAATAATTAATGGACAATAAATCGTTGTTAATCATTGAATATCTATGATGTGATGTTTGTGCATATTCACATGCCATCCTTTACTTTCAGTTATTATTATTGTTCATGCATTCATAGGATGTGATTGTTAGGCATGTGATTGTTTTCGTTGGTGTGTGGAGTGGGGCATGGGCCTGGGATCGCTCTTCACACTGGCACCTTTTGTAGTATTCTATCTTAACATGCTTGGTAAGGGTGGGGTATCAGGGGAAGATCGTGGTACGTTGGTCTCCGATATTGATGTTGTCCCGACCATCGTTGGGTGGTACTGAGGATTCCGAGTCGATGCTGCCTTGTCCACGATGCTTTAGCTCTATCTCTATGCCGTAGGGAGTCATGTTGGAATAGGGTCTACCTGCGTATTGTTTCTATCCTAGTGGGTTAGTTGCGGATAGGGTATCAGAGGGAGGTGAGGTTTTGGTGGTCTCCGACCCGGCCTGCACGCTCTAGCTCTATCTCTATGCCGTTGACGGCTGTCCGGAATAGAGCATACATTGTTGACATCTAGGATTGGTTAGTTGCGAGCCCGGTTTGCGAGCCCCGGCCGTAGGGGTTTAGGTACTTGGTATGGGTAGAGTATCGGGGAGGTGCGGGTATACCTTAGCTCTATCTCTATTCCATGATGGGTGCATGTGGGTTGGTGGTAGTGTGATTACTGTGCGACGCCACACACTCGTGTATAGAGGTGCGGGGGCCACCAAACCTTTCTATAGCACATTACAAACTTAAAACCAGACCACAGCATAAAATGATTGTTACTCATGCATAATCTTGTGAAACTGTCTGATTGTCTTACTGAGCTGTGTTGTGTGCTCACCCTTTGTATATACATTGTTGTTTTAGATCTGGATGCAGGTTATACTGTGGACGATTACGTAAACGCTCCGGCGTATGGTGGTGTGCAGTGTTGGATGTACAGGCTGGACAGGACGAGCATGACGCTTCATGCGAGTGCCCTTTCTGCGTGAACCTGTGATTTGTTTTATTTATTTATTTCAGTTATTTTTGTTTGTTATTGAGAGATGTAAAAGATTATTATTTTATCTTTGAATTTGAATAAAGGGATATTTACTTAAATTATCAATAGATACTCAGTTCATTCTATTTAAAGTCTTCCGCTATATATTTATATTCTGATTGTGGTTATGTGTAATTGGTTTGTATGGATGGACACGGCCTATTCGAGATCCTGGTGTGAACCGTTGGTTCAATGACGGTTCACTCACACCGTTCTGGTTGGATCAGAATTGGGGTGTGACAACTTGGTATCAGAGCTCTCGGGCTCTGTTCCAACAAACCATGCTGCACTTAACTGAGTCGAAGAACTGAGTTAGGAAGTTTAAAAATCTTAATACAAACACACTCTAAGCATTGTTTGATACCTGAGACGGACTAAAAAAAAGAATAATGTACTATTCTAAATATGAAACCTAATAAGTGCACATACACTAGTTAGGAAAAACCATGAACTTTCATTAAATAGAAAAGCGTATCAAATGTAGTAGTGCTACAGGGTATAGTCCACAAACCGGAAAGTTACCCTGTTACATAAACAACCATATGAAAAGAAAGTAGATGGAAATCATGGGGTAGGAGGCCTGGGAGGAATGGGGTCCGCTATGTCATAGTCCCGCTCGTATGCGACCCTAAGCCAATGCACTGGTCCCGAGTCACCCGTAGACCACGAGCCGGGCATCCCAACTCCCGACCCATCGCTCGCCGAGACTCGGGATGACCCTCCGGGTGTCCCCGATCTCGCAAACATACTCAACACCGAGTCGGGAGGAGGTCGAGATGGTCCAGCTGTGGGAACGGATGGTGGTGGTACAGTGGAGGCTGTGGGGCGGGCACCGGTGCTTCCCCAACTACATCGTCATCATCATCATCCCCCATCTCGCCGCATAGGCCGCATTGGCCGCGGCAGCCGCTGCCGCCGCCGCCGCCGCTACTCTCCCAAGTGGACGAGGGCGAGCCTCCAACTCGTCATCACTAACGGGCAGGTCAACCATCCGCATCCTATTTATCGCATCCCGGTCGATGTCGGAGGTCATGGAGTCCTCGACGGCTGTCTCTCCTCGGAAACTCACGCCCGGACGGCGAAGAAGGAAAGTGACGAGACGGCCATAGGGAAGGTTGCTGGCCCGATCGGGTCACGGCCGCTCGATGCATAGTCCGGATGATGAGGTATGGAAGTGAGATCCGCTCTCCGGTGCGCACGCAATAAGTGACGTCTTGGGTGAGCTGAGACAACTCATTGTAGTGACCGCTCTCGTGGCACTATATCGTCTCGGATGATGCGGCTGTAGACCCGGGGTATAGGTCTCAAGCTAGCTGCCTTCATAGGAGCCCCAAGATTGAGTATCTGATGCGCTATCTCCCGGCGCAAATCTTCAGTCAAGTAACCTTTCGCCTTGGGGGCGCAGTATACCAAATCTCCATCATTGGGAACCCCAAGCAGATCAGCCAACTGGTGGGTGTTGAAGGAGATATGTACACCCCGGACGTAACTGGTGATGCGCAGATCCCTACACTGGTTCGGGTCTTCGACATCCCCTTCGAGTTCCAGATTCGCATAAAAGTGCTTGACCAGATTAGGGCGTGTAGTCTCTGTGTAGGAGATAACCAGCAGCCAACCTAGAGCGCCAAAAGCCGTCTCTACATTGAACCGGTGCAATTGTCCCACATTGACCCGGCGCCCGGATACAATACTCTTGTCATCGAACCAAGAAAACCGAGCCTGAGCTTCCAAAGAGCGAAACCATAGCTCATCTAGCTGAGGGATAGGTGGAAAGGGAACCCGAGAACTAGAACCATGTGAGCGCTTCCCGAGAGTGCGTCTATGAGCCATTTAGAGTCTGCAAAACAAAGGAAAATGAGATAAAAGTTAGAAATTTTCGAAATTTCGGCAGCATAACGACAGTAAATTGGGAAAAAGCCTCAAACTCACCCAAAACCATGGGGAGGAGGACTTACGTAACCCCCACACTCTTCCATAAGCCAATCATAAGCAGTTATAACAAGAAATTTCAAGAAATTTTGAGAATTTGAGAAAAATCAAAAAATTTCGAAATTTTTGAAAAACCTAGGTTAAAAAGAGTAAAAATTCGATTTTTATCAAAACCTTGCGGTGGAACCCCAAATTAGTTGAGGTATTTTGCTCTTGGGGGTCCCTAAACCCTTTCTAAGCCGAAGGAAAAGAATTCCTACGGTTAAAACATCTCGAACAAAGAAAAACCTAAATTTCTACATAAAGACGATATGAAAATTTCCTAAAAATATGAGAGAGAAGGTAGAGACCTACCTGGAGACGATGTTCTAGCTTTGGAATGCGAGAAATCGGCTTCTAAGAGTACCGGTCGGACTGTAGCAACTCAGTTGGGCAAAGAGGAATCGCCACCGGAGAGAAAGAAGAAAAGAAAAGTGAGAAAATTTTAAAGCCATTTTGGGCATACCGGTCGACGGTTATGCCTATACCGGTCGACCGGTATCAACCCAGGTGTGCGACCGCTATATCTCAGCCAGAAAATTTTTCTGACCGGTCGACTATACCGGTCGCAACACTGTCTACAGAGTGACGACCGGTATCTCATAGACATGCGACCGGTATGTCTCGGCCAGAATTTTAATTCTGACCGGGCGACTATACCGGCCGCAGCATATTTCTACAGGTGTGCGACCGGTATGTTGCGACCGGTACGCCCCAAAACAGCCAGAAAAAAAAATTAAAAATTTCCAAAATTATGTAAATCGAAATGTTACTTCTCGACTGTTTCCTGTATTATTCAAGACTAACACTACTATTATTGATGATTCTCACGTGTTATGTCTTCTTCTCAGATCCAAATAAATAGTCTGAGATGGCAGGTGGAAACGGTCGAAGGGGTAGAAAGCATCATCATGCCAGAAAGCGCATAGAGGAAGAGCAAGTCGAGCGGGACCAGGTTAGAGAAACCAGCCCCGAAGTGGAGGAGGAACATGCCCCGGAAGTACCGGCTGAATTACCGGGACCACCTCACAGAATTCCGAGACCATAGTTACAAACTTGGTCTATCGGATGCGAGCTCAACGAAGGAATTTCGAGTGAGGTACTAACGATGCTCGGTCAGCAGGTTCCGTTCCCGCCGGTAATACGCCTCGGGTCCGGAGAGAAAATGTCTTCACAACGGGTGCATAGTAGCCCAAGGCCGAGGGCCCAAGCACAGCATGTACCACCACAAAGCATCGGTTTCGCCGCCTCGGGCGTATCCGGGGCGTATCCGTATCCACCACCATGGTACGGAGCAGATACACGGGACAACACGATCTTAGCAGGTCGGTGGACAGGTTCTTGAAGCTGAAACCGTCATCATTCACCGGCGGGACGGGGGAAACCATTGTGGCCAGCACGGTGGGTTTCGAAATGGAAAAGAACTTCCGATTGATGACGTGTACCGAGGAGGAGAAGGTTCTATTTGCCACCCACATGCCGAGAGAGGACGCGAATGCTTGGTGGAATTCCACACGGGCATATTTGGAGAACCAATACGCACTAGTTGGACCGGGAAGTATTTAAAGCGGCTTTCTTCGACAAATATTTCCCAAAGAGCTTCGAGAGACCAAATGGAGAGAGAGTTTCTCAACTCCGCAGCAGGCTCAGTCAAGTGTAGATGCTTATCAACAGAGGTACGAAGAGCTGTTCTTCTTCGCACCCGGTCGGTATGCGGGAAGAGGAGACAAAGATACGTAGGTTCACCATGGGACTACGTGGAAGCATTAGAGAGCATCTTTTGGGTCCGGATAAGAAGACCTACAACGAGGCGGTGCAGGTTGCGAGGGTGATAGAGTCCGGTCGGAGGGACAGCTTCTTCGCCGGAACAGGGAGTGAAGAGATCTGCCTGGAGAGAGCTCGGGTGGCGTAATACTAGGCCATTCCGCCCATACAGGGGCGGACTACTACAAAGACTGCGAGAAACAACCCGGCACCACCGTGCCACAATTAGCCAGACCCAACCCGAATATTAAGTGTTATAACTGTCAAGAATCGGGATATGTTGCAAGGAACTGCACGCTACCTAGGAAGCAAGCTCCCCAAGAAGCCGGAGTTTATGCGGATCACCACCGAAGAGGCAGCCGCATCACCCGATGTGGTAACCGGTACGACCTTATTCCTTACTATTTGGTTTATTCTTTCGGTTGCATGAGCATATAGAACTAAGGGGCAATATATTCCGGGAATTGTAAATGTAGCTAGTTTACCCGCCGAGTATTATTTGACTCGGGGCCACGCACTCCTTTGTTTCGTTTCTTTTGGGAAGCGAATGGAGTTACCAATCAAGCAATTGAACCCAAGCTTGATAGTTCGCTCTCCACTAGGAGTCGAAGTGGCTTTGACCAAGTATTATGGACCATGTACTGTAAGTATCGAGGGCCGAGACTTAGAAGCAAGCCTAGTAATACTTGAGATGGCAGATTTTGATGTCATTTTAGGAATGGATTGGCTAGGCCATCATTCGGCCGTCCTTTTATGTGGCGAAAGGAAGCTTATGCTTACTGACAAGGAGGGGAAAGAATACAGTTTCGCTGGAATTAAGCTATCTAGGAAGCGGAAGTTGATCCTCTCCGCCCTAAAGACTAAGAGATGCTTGGAGAAAGGGGGAGTGGGTTATCTCGTATCTGTAGTCGACCTTACAGCAGAGTCACTCAAGATGGAGGATATAGAGGTGGTTCGGGAGTTTCCAGATGTATTTCCAGAGGATCTTCCAGGCTTACCACCAGACAGGGCTACAGAATTTGTGATAGATCTTATACCAGGTTCGGCTCCGGTGTCTAAAGCGCCATACAGGATGGCCCCAACCGAGTTAAAGGAGTTGAAGACCCAATTACAAGAATTGCTAGATAAGGGCTTCATACGACCTAGTATTTCGCCTTGGGGAGCACCTGTGTTGTTTGTCAAGAAGAAAGATGGAAGTGTACGGCTATGTATTGACTATCGTGAGCTAAACAAGTTGACGATCAAGAATCGATATCCTTTACCTAGGAATGATGATCTGTTCGATCAGCTACAGGGTGCAAAGGTTTTCTCAAAGATCGATCTCTGATCAGGATATCACCAATTGAAGATCAAGGCCGGAGATATTCCGAAGACCGCTTTCAGAACGAGGTATGGGCATTATGAGTTTCTGGTTATGTCTTTCGGGTTGACCAACGCTCCAGCGTCGTTTATGGAACTGATGAACCGAGTGTTCCATGACATGTTGGACACTTCGGTCATCGTATTCATCGATGACATATTGATTTACTCTAAGGACATGGAGACTCATACAGCGCATTTGAGGGCAGCCCTACAACGGCTGAGGGATGTGAGGCTTTATGCAAAATTCAAGAAGTGCGAGTTTTGGCTGAAGGAAGTAGCTTTCTTGGGCCATGTTGTATCTGGAGACGGTATCAAGGTTGATCCAAGCAAGATAGCTGCTATCGTAGGATGGGAAGCACCAAAATCTGTGGTAGAAATTCGTAGTTTCCTTGGGTTGGCTGGTTATTATAGAAGATTCGTGGAAGATTACTCCAAGATCGCGGTCCCACTCACCAGATTGACCAAGAAGGGAGAGAAATTTATATGGACAGATGAGTGTGAGAAGTGCTTCCAGACTTTGAAGTCAAGACTGGTCTCTGCACCCATCTTGACCATCCCCGAACCAAGCGTACCGTTTACTCTATATACGGATGCTTCAGGGTTGGGTATTGGGTGTGTTCTGATGCAAGGAGAACAGGTGATCGCTTACGCATCAAGACAGTTAAAAGAGCATGAGAAGAACTATCCTACGCATGACTTGGAGCTAGCAGCGGTTATTCATGCAATCAAGACTTGGAGACACTATTTGTACGATGAGAAGTTTCAGATCAAGTCAGATCACAAGAGCTTAACTTATCTCTTCACTCAGAAGG
Organism: Protea cynaroides; assembly: GCA_028583415.1. Taxonomy (NCBI): domain Eukaryota; kingdom Viridiplantae; phylum Streptophyta; class Magnoliopsida; order Proteales; family Proteaceae; genus Protea; species Protea cynaroides. Next base: position 23,202,411 of record CM053274.1, read on the forward strand.
ATCTGAATATGAGGCAGAGGAGGTGGCTGGAATTGTTAAAAGATTATGATTGCGACATCCAGTACCATCCAGGTAAAGCAAATGTGGTGGCTGACGCCTTAAGTAGAAAGTGGGCATCGAAACCTGAGGCAGGACCGAGTACAAATGCTGCATTGTGTGCTGCAGCCTCGAGTTCAATGGAAATTGATGAAGAACATATTATCGAAACTGCAGAAGATCCAGTTGAGCAAGGCTTGATTCATAAGTTTACGATGATGTTTGCCGCACTGAAGATCTCACCGAGTCTAATTGATGAAGTCAAGGTAGCAATCCTACAGGATCCATATCTTAGGACAGTGCAGGAAGACTTAGAGAAGGGTACGTGTAATCCTGACTTTACCTTGGAATCAGACAAAGTACTCAAGTATCGTGGATGGTTATGTATACCTGAGAGCGAAGACTGTGATATCAGAGGCCGAGTTATGACCGAAGCTCATTACACTCCATATTCGGTACATCCAGGAAGTACCAAGATGTACCATGATCTAAGAAGACTATATTGGTGGAGAGGTATGAAAGCAGATATAGCTCGTTTCGTATTTCAATGTCTGAATTGTCAACAAGTTAAAGCAGAAAGGCAAAGACCCGCAGGGTTACTACAGCCATTACCAGAACCTGCATGGAAGTGGGATTGTATCACTATGGATTTCGTCACTGGCTTATCTTTGACACCAAGGTCAGTGGATGCAGTTTGGGTTATAGTAGATCGGCTCACCAAGACAGCTCGATTTATTGCGGTCAGACCTCAGTATACCATGGAGAAACCGGCCAAGTTATATGTTGATAATATAGTCGGACTTCATGGCGTTCCAGAGAGTATAGTATCCGACGAGAGATCCCCGTTTTACATCGAAATTCTAGGAAGGATTACGTAAAGCTATGGGAACAAAGTTGAAGTTCGAGACGGCTTTCCATCCTCGGACGGACGGACGGTCGAACGAACCATTCAAATTTTGGAAGATATGCTTCGAGCTTGTGCATTAGATTTCAAAGGAGCTTGGGATGAGAAGCTATCACTTATCGAGTTTGCTTACAACAATAGTTATCAGGCTACAATTCAGATGGCCCCATATGAAGCTCTCTATGGGAGAAAGTGTCGTACACCTCTGTTATGGAATGAAGTGGGGGAAAGAAGGATTGTAGGACCGGAGTTTGTTGAAGAAACTTGCCGAGTGATTGATCAGATCAAAGAGAGAGTAAAAACAGCTCAAGTTCGACAGAAGCACTATGCAGATAATCGACGTCGAGATCTGGAGTTTGCAGTGGGTGACAAAGTGTTCTTGAAGGTGTCACCGGTGCGAGGTCTGAAACGGTTTGGTAAGAAGGGGAAGCTATGCCCCAGGTATGTGGGACCATATGAGATATTAAATCGACGTGGTAATGTAGCATATCAATTGGCTCTGCCACCATCTATGTCTAGCGTTCATAATGTGTTCCATGTATCATTACTGAAGAAGTATGTCAAAGATCCATCGCATATCTTGAGCGCCGATCCTCCAGACTTGACTGAAGACTTAACTTTCGAAGTGGTGCCTGTAATGCTCTCGAGCCGAAAAGTTCAGCAACTTCGAACCAAGGATATCCACTACGTGAAGGTGCATTGGAAAAGCCAAAATGTGGAGGAAATTACTTGGGAAGAAGAGAGCGCGATGAAAAAGGAGTACCCTAACCTTTTTGACGATCAAGGTACGTTCAAATTTCGAGGCCGAAATTTCTTTTAAGGGTGGGGGAGTTGTAGTACCTACATGTAAATTTCGGGACGAAATTTCTTTTAAGGGTGGTGGAGTTGTAAGACCCGCACTCTGAAAACCCGGTCTAAACCTTGGTTTTGTGTCGTGACAGGTCTTTCGATCATCACCGAGCCAGACGGGGCAAACGGATAACAAACAAGTACGAAATCAGACTGAAGTCGACCAATTATACCTGGTTTTAGGTATACCGGTCGATGGTACCGGATGATGGTACCGGTCGACCGGTATGGCCTGCATAGCTATGTGCGGGAATTTGGAAATTAGTCTCTGCGGGTCCCGCTTTCCTGATTTCGAATCCTAGAAGTTTCCTAATCCTAGTAGGGTTACTAAACCCTATTTCTAGCCTATAAATACACCTTTAAACCCCTCAAATCCTTTCCATTGTCTCTCACAAACCCTAGAGAAGAGAAAGAGCTTGGAGAGGAGAAGGAGCTAGGAAGAAGAAGGAGGTGCCGCCATTACCGTTTGACGAAGCTCTCGCTACACCTGTCAACGGTAAGTGTTTGGATCCATCTTCTTACCCTATGTTAGTGGTGTGGGTGGATCAATACCATGCAAAGTAGGTATTGATCTAAAACCCTAAATTGGCCAATACACCCTAAGTTGCCGTCAAACCCTAGATTCGAGTTTCGAGATGATATTCATCGAAACGAGACTTGAATGAGTTAGGGATAGCTCTGACTCAAAGCCTAGACTTAGGATGGATAGGAGAAACCCTGAAAATCTGTGGAGGATGATCGACGGCAGTCGAAGACCCATGTATGGTCTTCCGGAGACATACCGGTCGACTATACCGGTTGCACATAGTGCGACCGGTATGTTGCGACCGCTACCTCTCGGGAGGTTGTTTGTGGGGGACCGGCTGACCATACCGGTCGCCAGTCTTTCCCACGCAGCTGCGACCGGTACATGCCACCGGTCAGCTGGTCAGCTCTGTGAGGGTATTTTGTGATCTTTGTTGGTTTCCGACCAACATGAAACCCTAAATAATATATTCTAATGAAACCCTAATATTATGTAGGACGCTGTGACTTATCGTTTGGACCTTCCGACGTGGAGCAAGTTATTGAACGAGCGTCAGGTAAGGGAATCTGACCTAAACCTAATAATTAATGGACAGTAAATCGTTGTTAATCATTGAATATCTATGATGTGATGTTTGTACATATTCACATGCCATCCTTTACTTTCAGTTATTATTATTGTTCATGCATTCATAGGATGTGATTGTTAGGCATGTGATTATTTTCGTTGGTGTGTGGAGTGGGGCATGGGCCTGGGATCGCTCTTCACACTGGCACCTTTTGTAGTATTCTATCTTAACATGCTTGGTACGGGTGGGGTATCAGGGGAAGATTGTGGTACGTTGGTCTCCGATATTGATGTTGTCCCGACCATCGTTGGGTGGTACTGAGGATTCCGAGTCGACGCTGCCTTGTCCACGATGCTTTAGCTCTATCTCTATGCCGTAGGGAGTCATGTTGGAATAGGGTCTACCTGTGTATTGTTTCTATCCTAGTGGGTTAGTTGCGGATAGGGTATCAGGGGGAGGTGAGGTTTTGGTGGTCTCCAACCCGGCCTGCACGCTCTAGCTCTATCTCTATGCCGTAGACGGCTGTGCTGGGATAGAGCATACATTGTTGACATCTAGGATTGGTTAGTTGCGAGCCCAGTTTGCGAGCCCTGGCCAGTAGGGGCTTAGGTACTGGTATGGGTAGAGTATCAGGGGAGGTGCGGGTATACCTTAGCTCTATCTCTATTCCATGATGGGTGCATGTGGGTTGGTGGTAGTGTGATTACTGTGCGACGCCACACACTCGTGTATGGAGGTGCGGGGGCCACCAAACCTTTCTATAGCACATTGCAAACTTAAAACCAGACCACAACATAAAATGATTGTTACTCATGCATAATCTTGTGAAACTGTCTGATTGTCTTACTGAGCTGTGTTGTGTGCTCACCCTTTGTATATACATTGTTGTTTTAGATCTGGATGCAGGTTATACTGTGGATGATTACGTAAACGCTCCGGCGTATGGTGGTGCTGCAGTGTTGGATGTACGGGCAGGACAGGACGAGCATGACGCTTCATGCGAGTGCCCTTTCTGCGTGTACCTGTGATTTGTTTTATTTATTTATTTCAGTTATTTTTGTTTGTTATTGAGAGATGTAAAAGATTATTATTTTATCTTTGAATTTGAATAAAGGAATATTTACTTAAATTATGAATAGATACTCAGTTCATTCTATTTAAAGTCTTCCGCTGTATATTTATATTCTGATTGTGGTTATGTGTAATTGGTTTGTATGGGTGGACACGGCCTATTCGAGATCCTGGTGTGAACCGTTGGTTCAATGACGGTTCACTCACACCGTTCTGGTTGGATCAGAATTGGGGTGTGACACAGGGTCACATACCTAGATAGGCAGGGTCGACCCCCCCTCACTAAGAAGTCAGATACCTGATATTTAACTGGGGGTCGGACAACTTAGAAACTGAGGGTCGACGGGATCTCCGACCCCCTCATTGACCCCCTGTTTGTCGACAAAAACCGTAAATATGAAACTTTCCAAATTTCAATGGGATTCCTTCCTAATCTGAATGGGACTTATTTTGGGAGATTCTACTCTATAAATAGGATGGCCCTAAGCCACTTTCACTCCTTTTGAAACCCTAATTGAAAGTGAGAGAAAGAGAAGAGAAGAAGAAGAGAAGGAAAGTTAGAGAAGAAGATCTAAGTGAAGAATTCAGAGAAATCTCTGAATCTCAACAAACCTAAGGTATGGGCAAGTTTCCATTGAGGATCTTAGACCTTAGAATAGTTCATGAAGAGGGTATGGTCTAGGAGAAGCCCAAATCATACATCCATGGGAAGATTTCAATGAAATCTATGGAGAAATCATGGTAGGAAAAGTAAGGAAGAAACCTAGAGTTTTAAGCCATAGAACAGGCCTAGAATGGATTGTGGAAGTAAGCCATAGGACCCAAACATGAAAGAATGGACTATAGAATAAAATTCTCGACTCAACCCATGGGGGGTCGTACGTGGGGTCGATTGAGAATCGACCTACCAGACCACAGGATCGACCCCCAGTATTCGGGAAGTCCAGGAAAGGGGTGGTCGCACCTAGGGTCGATGGAACATCCGACCCTGGCATCGTCCCTACCCTGGGGGTTGCAGAAAACTGCTACCCTACCTGCGACCCACCCTGCGACCCGTGCTTAAAAACAAGCCTAAAAGTGTCGGAATGACTTTTAACCAAAATCTATCGACTTGTTAGGTTTTCCTATTGATATAAAAGTGTGTTTTTAAGCTTAAAAGAGGATCAACACTCAAGCAAAGGTGAGGGAACAAGACCAAAACTAATTGGCTAATAATAAACTATTTTTATTATCTTGAGTCCAATGCCATGACTGATTCTATGCGTGTATGTTTGTAATGTGCATTGAACATGTCATCCAATATTCCTGCTATTAATATTCATGCATATTTAATTCTATATTGTTTATAACATGATGATGATGATGATGATGCTAGGAATAGACATGTGAATGTATGTGTGTGGTTAGTGTGCTTGATGCGAGTGGAGTATCAGGGGGGGAATGTGACATTGTGGTTCAGCCTGGTCACTAGACTCTAGCTCTATCTCTATTCAAGTCTTGTCCACTGACATCGTCATATCGCCATTACCTTAGTAGAACTATTACGTCGTAGGATATTAGGGGAGGTGGTCTCAGACAGTGTAGTCTTCGACTCTGCCGGGGGCCTTAGCTCTATCTCTATAGACGTATTGAAGGATGCTGGGGTGAGGCCATAGGTACACTATTTGACATTAGGTTTGGTTAGTTGCGAGCCCAGTTTGCAAGCCCTCGCCAGCAGGGGTTTACGTGTTGGTATGGATAGAGTATCAGGGGAAGTGTGATACGGTGTGGTCCTAAGCACTTTAGCTCTATCTCTATTCAATAGTGGGTGCATTTAGGACGACAATAAACGTTAATCTTTGGGCGGATTCACACACTCATTTATAAAGGTGAGGCGGCCACCGAACCTTTCTATAGCACATTGGAAACCTATAAACTAGACCACAGATATGAATTGAATGCATGCATATGTTTGTTGCATCATTTTGTTTGCTCACTGAGCCGTGATGTGTGCTCAGCCTTTCGACATTGAATATTTTTAGTTGATGATGGAGGTACCACGGTGGAAGACTATGTAAATGCTTCTGTGTACGAACATGTTGCTGCGATGGAGGCTGAAGACTTAGTGGAAACGCATGACTCTTCATGTGAGTGCAATGCATGCGTTTTCGACTAGATTTTTATTTGAATTATGAAGGAAATATAATTGATATTTTATTTACTTATGTCTCGGTTAATACAACATAATTTGATATTTTATTTGTGGTTATCACATTTAGATTCCTCAGTTCATTTATTATTAAAACTTCCGCTATTGTGTATTTATTCTGATTATGGTTGTGGATGTGTATGGTTCAATTTCAATGGACACAGCCTATTAGAGATCCTGGTTGAACCGTTGGTTTATTAGTAGTTCATCACACCGTTTTGATGGTTGCAGAATTGGGGTGTGAAATCATCCATCTACAAAATCATCAAACCATTAAAATAAAACCAATTGTGAGATAACCCTATAGTATGGGCTATTAACATTGTTCTAAATATAAATTTAATAAAAAAATAGTTCAAATCTTGGTCCATAATTGCTGGCAATAGCTTAACTACTCGAAGACACACGAATTACATTCACAGTCCGCTTCGTATTCTTCCTCTTCTAAAGGTTGCACACCTAAATGTGCCAGGTTGCTAACAATAGGGGCGTTCATGAAATCAGCTACCGTAGTACCTACAACATCATCTATAAAAAGGGTGTACGCTAGGGTAAGCTCTACAAGTTGATCTTAGTAAGAAACAGACAAGCAAGCAAGCAAATGCATGATAGTTTTTTTATTACACTCATAAAATGCAAGAGTCTGGTATAATGTATGCTAATACTAAGGTAAAGCCTGGCCACACTAACTGAAGCTAACCAAAACATTCAAGTACAAGAAAGAATGGACACTAGCCAACCTACACCGACAGCCTTGGTGAAGCCACACGTCTCCTATATAGATAACGATAAAGCAAACGTCTGGCCAATGACGCACCAACGAATATTGCCACCACCTCCCCCTCATCCCTTATCCATACCAGGACCTAACCCCCTACTGGCCAGGGTTGCATACATGGTTAGTGCCACTAACCGAATCCTACATGTCATTATATGCATTCCCACAGTATCCCAGCAGGAATCCTAATCCTTCAATTTGCCCCCTAGACGCTGTCATCCCACTAAGACACCGGGGCAATGCATGACAAGGGAATGCTTGGCAGGTTAAATCCAGCGGTCCTCAACCGTTTCACCACTGCCCACCAAGCATCAATAGCACACATTTACAAACCAACATATCTTACAAATGCAAATGCATACGAAAAGATACTTATTGGATGACATGTTATTTACAATAAGCATGCAATACAGACATACGCAAGATGAGAAAACATTCCAAAAATTAGTCAGGGTTCCGTTCTTCACCTGAGCTTTCGTAAGTATTATCTACCTCACCTCAAGAGTCAATATCTTCTTTATATACGATACTTGAGTAGTGTGTGGAAGTGTTAGTTAATCGTTCATAACATTACACAGTGTTTTAAGGCTTGTTGACACTGACCGGTTGTGAATCTGAACACATAGGGTTGAGTCCAGCTCCCGCATAGCATTCAGCTAGAATTTGAGCCTTTCGGCTAGTAATCAATCACGATGCCGGTCGCTCAGTATCGAGTCCAGCATCGCGTCCGATAACTTACAGAGACCTTACTGTGCCTGGCCGGTAGAGTAATGCAGGTCACTCAGTATCGAGTCCAGTTTTGCATCATCCAGCTACTTCCCGAAGGGTTGGTCAGGGTGCATTGGCTTGGCCGGAGGCACAGATGTCACCTCCGAGGTCCCCTCCGGTCCTCCCTATGGTATTCTTTTGAGGAAATCCATCGAAAATACTTCTGATCGAACTTTCCCTATTAGCATACCCTATGATTTACAAGCTAGGAATGGTCAATTGAGAGTGCACCTCCTATGTCTAGGTGTTTACATTTTGGGTTTAACCCAATGACGGGTTCGAGGTCTTCCTTAGTCTATTCAACGAAAAATGATTCTTTCGAGAATTGATGATACTTTGCCCTGTCATTAATGGAGAGCAGAGCTTCATCATGACATAATAGACATAGGTGGCGCCATTCCCTGTCTCCTATGCCTTTCTAATAGGGGTTAAGATATTTGCATAGCATCACACTTTCGAAGGTTTGGTGACCCTAGGAGGAGTGAGTGACGTATGGGCGTACAGTAGCTGATGTATGTAGGGTCTATGGTGGGAGGTGATGAACCCTAGAAGGATTGGTGTTCCGAAGGGGAGAGTTTGCTTGTAGAAGAGGTTTAACGGCCCCGGGTTGTCTATTCAACTTCTATCTTTGCTCAAGATGTAGAAACACAAACTTGAGTCCTAATTTAAAATGAATTGCATTTCATATCATTGGATGTTGTATGTGCACGCATGTGACACTAGATTTCTCACTGAGCTCAGATATGAGCTCAACCTCATGTCGACACTTATTTTTAGATTCTTCTACAGGCGACTTCTCTATCAATGAGTTTATGGAATCCCCTCTTGCTAGCATGGTTGTTGATACCGATGACATCAGTGGAGAACACGGTGAGGCCTGTACCTAGAGTGAATACATCTACACATGATGTATCCCTCCCCTTACTTTCTCCCTTCCCTAGTACATTATGGATATTATGATTCGATTATTTTTGTTAATAGATGAAGATGTGTATTAGGAACAATGTAACAGATTTATTCTTTTATTTTTGGTTATGTGTATATGGATATGTTAGTTTTTTGAGAAGAACAATGGTTTGTAATGGATAATATGATACATAGTATGGGATATGACATCATTAGTTGCATCTGTCAATATTTAATGCTTTTGTAATATTACTATTGCTTTTTAATTATTGTGGTTATTGCATGTGTAGATTGTGGGATTTATTTTGTAGTCATTGTGGTATCGAACTTTGATGTATTCGGGTGCCACAAGGGTTGACCCAGATATGTCACACCCCAATTCCACACTGTTCAGAATGGTGTGATGAACCGCCAAATAACCAACGGTTCAACCAGGATCTCTAATAGGCTATCCCCGCGTTATCCAAACTTTACACGCATCCACATTCATAATCAGAGTAATACACAATAGCGGAAAATTTATAAATAATATGAATTGAGAACTAGAATGATACCCATAAATAATATCAAATTATTCTATGTTTAACAAAGACATAAATATTTAAATACCAAATACATGTCCTATAAATCCAATGAAGAAACCTACAAAAATATCTAATCGAATACACACGAGTTGCACTCGCAAGAGGAGTCGTGTGTATCGTCTTCAGCTCCAACTTCCATAGCTGCTACAGTTCCGTACGCCGATGCGTTCATATAATCTTCAACAGTATATCCTGCATCATCAACTAAAAATATTCAACGTCGAGGGGTGAGCACACAACACGGCTCAGTGAGTAGCCAAAACAATGCAACAATACATATGCATGCAAAAAGTCAATTCATATCTTTGGTCTTGGTTTATAGTTTGCAATGTGCAATAGAAAGGTTGGGTGATCAAAGGTTAACGGTTATTGATACCGCCTCTATACATAGGGTGTGGAAGCCCGCCCGAAGCTTAACGGTTATCGTCGTCCCCATCCACCCTACCATAATATTATACAACAAAGGTTAACGGTTATTGCTATATAATGCTATACCAACACGTAAGCCCCTGTTAGCGAGGGCTTGCAAACTGGGCTCGCTACTAACCAATCCTAATGCCAAACAGTGTATCCAAGGCCTCACCCCAACATCCCTCAGAACATCCATAGAGATAGAGCTAAGGCCCCCCGGTAGAGTCAGAGACTACAAGGACCGAGACCACCTACCCTGATACTCTACGACATAATAGTTCTGCTAAGGTAATGGTGATACGACGATGCCAATGCACAAGACTTGAGTTAGAGATAGAGCTAAAGTGCTGAGACCCGCCAAAGGTTAATGTTTATTGACGTTCTCATCACACCTCCCCTGATACTCGCTCGCATCAAGCACATCAACCACACACATACAAGCACATGCCTATTCCTATCATCATCATCATCATCATGTTATAAACAATAAAGTAAATATGCATGAACAAGTAATAGAAATATTGGATGGCATGCTGTATGCACATTACAAACATATTCGCATAGAATCAAACATGGCATAGGACTCAAGAAATAGAAAACAGTTTATTATTGAGCAATTTAGTTTGGGGTTAAGGTTCCTCACCTTGGCTTGCTAAAGATATTTTTCCAAGCTTTAGAATCACCTTTATAATGTTATTATATTGCTAGCAAACCTAACAAAGTCGATAGAATTTAATTAGAGTTAATTCAGAATTTAAAAACCATTCTGTCAACTAAGGGTCGATGCTAGGGTCGATGGGTCTATCGAGCCTCCCTCCATTCTGAACTTCCCGAATGCTGAGGGTCGATGGTCAGAAACACCTAGGGTCGGATGGTCTATCGACCCTCGGTGCGACCCTTGGTGCACTCTGGTCCAATTTCCACTTTTAATCTATTCTTCGTGTTTGGGGTCCTATGGCTTGCTTCCTACATTCATTCAACAGTCATTCCATGGTCTAGAACCATGTATAAACCATCTAAATAGTTTTCGTGCATCCTCCTATGGTTTTCCATGAAAGCCTAACCATGGATGGATGATTTGGGTTTCTCCAAAATCCTACACTCAACCATATCTAACCTAAGGTCTGTAGAAACTCATGGAATTAGTATCCATACCTGAGAAGATTACTTTTCTCTGCAATTTCTTCCCCTTTTTGCTAAGCCTTCTTCTTAGCCTTCTTTCTTCCTCTTTTCCTTCTTCTCTCTTTCTCTCAATTCAATTAGGGTTGTGAAAGGAGTGAAAGTGGCTTAGGAACGTCCTTTAAATAGGCTAGGAATGTCCTATAATAATCCCATTGAGATTTGGAAAGAATCCCAATCGAAAATTAGGAAATTTCCTAATTTTAGTTTTCGTCAGAAACCGAGGGTCGATGGGAGGGTCGATGATCCCGTCGACCCTAGGGTCTTAAGCTGTCCGAACCTCCCTTAAAAACTGAGGGTCTGACTTTCTGTTTTGGGAGGTCCGACCCTGCTTCACTGGGTGTGCGACCCTCCCCTAGAATTAAGTGTTTTTGGGTCGATTTCGTACCTGGGATCTCGATCTCCTTTATGCCCTTGGTCCATTTGACTCGACCATGATGGGTAAACCTGGTTTAAGATGATAAGACCAGGTTAAATTGACACGGGTCTTACAACTCCCCCCAACTTATAAAAATTTCGTCCTCGAAATTGTACGTACCTTCCGAATCAAACAAGTCAGGGTATTGCTTTCTCATAGCATTTTCTTCTTCCCATGTAATCTCTTCCATGTCTCTACTTTTCCATGTGACCTTAACATAGTAGATATCTCTGCTGCGTAGACGTTGAACCTTTCGACTTGTGATTTTCGTTGGTATTACTTCAAATGTCAAATCATCAGTCAGTTCCGGCAAATCTACTATCAACACATGTGTTGGGTCTTTGACATACTTCTTCAATAAGGATATGTGAAATACGTCATGCACACTTGACATAGTTGGTGGTAGTGCTAACTGATAAGCTACTTTCCCACGCTTAGCCAGAATCTCATATGGTCCGACATATCTTGGACTTAGTTTTCCTTTCTGTCCGAACCTCTTCAATCCTCGCATAGGCGATACTTTCAAAAATACTTTCTCGCCTACGGCGAACTCTAGATCTCTTCGTCGAGTATCTGCGTATTGCTTCTGACGGTTCTGAGCTACTCTTACTCTTTCCTTGATGATGGCGACCACTCGACAAGTCTCTTCAACAATTTCTGGTCCAACAATACTAAGTTCTCCAACTTCATTCCAAAACAAGGGAGTTCGACACTTCCTACCATACAGTGCTTCATAAGGTGACATCTGTATAGTAGCCTGATAGCTGTTATTATAAGCGAACTCGATCAATGGTAACTTTTCGTCCCATGATCCCTTGAAATCAATCACACATGCTCGTAGCATATCTTCTAAAATCTGAATTGTACGCTCCGATTGTCCGTCTGTCTATGGGTGGAATGCAATACTGAACTTCAATGTTATACCCATAGCCTTTTGCAGTCCTTCCCAAAATTTGGAAGTAAATCGTGGGTCTCTATCGGACACAATGCTTTCTGGAACACCATGTAACCAAACAATATTATCCACATACAGCTTTGCTAACCTTTCGAGTGTATATTGGGGTCGTATCGGTATGAAGCGAGCTGTTTTAGTCAGACGGTCTACAATCACCCAAACTGCGTGAACTACTCGAGGAGTCAATGGTAGTCCTGTGACGAAGTCCATAGTGATGCAGTCCCATTTCCATGCTGGTTCTGGTAATGGCTGTAACAGTCCTGCGGGTCTTTGTCGTTCAGCCTTTACTTTCTGACAATTTAGGCATTGAGACACAAACTTAGCTACATCTACCTTCATTCCCCTCCACCAATACAGTTTCTTTAGATCATGATACATTTTTGTACTTCCAGGATGTACTGAGTAGATGGTGGTATGGGCTTCTTTCATGAGTCGGTGTCTAATGTCCACACTTTCTTTTTCGGGTACACATATTCTTCCTTTGTATTTCAGTACCTTCTCGTCATCCAAGGTGAACTCAGGGTTAGTCCTACCTTTCTCAATATCTTCTTGTACCGTTCTCAGATAAGGATCTGCTTTGATAGCTGTCTTCACTTCATCCACTATATCCGGTATTATCTTCAATGCCGCGAACATATTTGAAAACCGATGAATGAATCCTTGGTTGGTTGGTCCATCCGGTGTATCGATCACATACTGCTCGTTACCGTGGTTGAATACCATCCCGGTAGTACACATTGCTGCAGTTGTGCTAGTTTCTCCTTGAGATTTTATCATTGTTTTTCTACTCAATGCGTCTGCTACTACGTTCGCTTTTCCCGGATGATACTGGATATCACAATCATAGTCTTTCAATAGTTCCAGCCATCTTCTTTGTCTCATATTTAACTCCTTTCGATTAAATAGATACGTAAGGCTTTTATGGTCCGACTTAATCTGAAATTTTTCTCCGTATAGGTAGTGTCTCCATATCTTGACAAAGATGTACTACCGCCACTAACTCCAAATCATGAGTGGGGTAATTCTTCTCATGTACCTTCAACTGTCTCGATGCATATGCAACTACTTGTTCTCCTTGCATAAGCACACATCCTAATCCCAATCCCGATGCATCAGTGTATAAGGTAAATGTCTGTCCTGGAACGGGAATGGTTAAAATTGGAGCGGATATCAATCTGGTCTTCAGTGTTTGAAAGCTCTTTTCACACTTATCCGTCCATACGAACTTTTCTCCTTTCTTGGTCAAACTGGTAAGAGGTTCGGCAATCCGAGAATAGTCTTCTACGAATCTTCGATAATAACCAGCTAGACCCAGGAAACTTCTAATTTCTCTGAGACGCTCTTTGGTGCTTCCCACTTCACAATAGCTTCGATCTTACTAGGGTCCACTTTGATTCCTTCCGCGGATACTACATGGCCTAGAAAGGCGACTTCACTTAGCCAAAACTCACACTTCGAAAATTTGGCATATAACTTCTCTTCCCTTAAACGCTGTAGGGCTGCGTTTAGGTTCTTGACATGGGTTTCCTTGTCCTTGGAATATACCAATATGTCATCAATAAATACTATGACCGACGTATCCAACATATCGTGGAAGACCCGGTTCATAAGTTCCATGAATGTTGCCGGTGCGTTAGTCAGTCCGAAGGACATCACTAAGAACTCATAATGTCCGTATCTTGTCCTGAAGGCTGTCTTCGGAATGTCCCCTTCTTTAATCTTCAGTTGATGATAGCCTGATCGAAGATCGATCTTTGAAAATACCTTCGCTCCTTGTAACTGATCGAACAAGTCATCGATCCTGGGTAGTGGGTATCGAGTCTTGATGGTCAGTTTATTTAATTCTCGATAGTCGATACATAATCGAACACTACCATCCACTACCATCCTTCTTCTTTACAAACAACACCGGTGCTCCCCATGGAGATATACTGGGTCTAATATAACCCTTATCCAGTAGTTCTTGTAATTGCACTTTTAATTCCTTCAGGTTTCAGAGGAGCCATTCTATAAGGTGCTTTTGATACCGGTGCGGCTCGTGTATAAGGTCTATTACAAACTCCGTGGCTCGGTCGGTTGGTAGTCCGGGTAATTCCTCCGGAAATACATCAGGAAAATCCCGCACGACATCAATATCTTCCATTCGTGGCACGTCCTTTGTTAGGTCGACCACTGATACTAGATATCCGACCGCTCCTTTCTCAAGGCACCTTTTAGCCTTTAATGCTGAGAGTATGAGCTTACGTCTTCTGGGAAGTTTGGCTCCCGAGAAACTAAATTCTGCTCCTTCTTTGTCCTTGAACGTTAGCTTCTTCTCGGCGCATAACAGATTTGCGGAGTGCCGAGCTAACCAATCCATTCCTAAGATGACGTCAAAGTCTGCCATCTCAAGTTGTATTAAGGTTGCATCCAAGGTCTGCTCTCCGATGAGAACTGGACATGGTCCATAACCTTTCTCTAATTCCACTTCTAATCCCATCGGTGACCGTACAAGTAATTTGTAGTCTAATGTTTTGATGGGCAGATTGGTCTTCTTTCCAAACGACACAGATATAAATGAATGAGTAGCTCCCGAATCAAAGAGTACTCCGGCGGGGTACGCCATTGATAGGTACGATACCCGTGATTTGTTTTTACTTACTCTACATACTCAATCGGTGTGATTATAATCTTAAAGTTTCGGTCATACCCGTGACCACATCGGGCGATGCGGCTGCATCCTCGATGTAACAGCATATACCCGTCCTTGATGTAATCGCTTCTTGGGTTTTGGGCACTCTCTTGCCATATGCCCCGGTTGGTTGCAATTATAACACCTCGGGGCTTCAACATTTGGCTTTGGCTGTGATTGAGCTGCGGGGATAGTCTTGGTTGCAGCATTAAAATTCTGAGGATGGAAAGGTTTATACGTCCTGTTATTGCTTCCATTATAAGAATTCCCAGCTGGCCTTTTTATGCCTTTGTTTTGAGTGAAATAACTCTCTTTTTGGCTCGATTCAATCACTCGAGCGATCTGGGCAGCTTCATTATATATGTTCTTCTCTAATCCCAGAACATGTTCCCTTATACTTCCTCTTAGTCCCGCGACGAATCTACGGGTTTTTGTATCTTCTTCCTGCATACTTAGTGGTGCGAAGAAAAACAGCTCTTCATAACGCTGTTGGTACGCATCCACCGACATCCGTCCCCGATAAAGACTCAGGAACTCCTTTTCCATCAAATCTCTGAAGCTTCGTGGAAAATATTTCTCAAAGAAAGCTTCTTTATATATAGCCCAAGTCAGTAGGGTGTGCTTAGTCAATAGATAGGCCCTGGTCGATTTCCACCAATGATGTGCGTCGCCTTTGAGCATGAAGGTGGCACACAATACTTTCTCCTCTTCAGTAATATTAATCATAAGAAAATTTCTTTCCATCTCGTCTATCCGAGTGTGCTGGCCACAAGTGGATCGGACGGCTTGCCATTGAATTCTCTTGGTTTCATTTTCAAAAACCTCTCTACTAGTCGGGAGTGATCCAGTTGATTTTGGTATACCCCAAACATAGGGGGTGGATACCGATAGTTCCCTTGGGCTGCTTCGGGACTTGCACCGGAATTGGTGCAGCCGGTTGTGGAGGTGTCTGTTGAGCTGGGTGGTTACCCACCGGTGCTGCACTAGCTTGCCCGGTGTGCATGGGCGCAGCCCGAGTGGCTTGAAACATGACTCCCATTGCAACCTGCATTTGAGTTTGTGCATGTAGCATTTGTTGTAGCTGTTGAGCCGGATTCATCACCACTGTTGTTAGCTCGGTGGTGGTGGTGGTGGCAAATTCGTAGGGTTTGCCGGCTCGGGATTACCCCCGTGCGTAATTGTTCTCTTGACTAGTCTCATCCGCCGGTGGTGGTGGTGGGGACCGTGTTTCGGGTCTGTCGGGTAACTCTACGGCCAGACATATTTACTTTTGAGGTGGGTGGTGCCTGAAAATCATCAAAATCAGTGAGAACTCATTTATACTTCATGTAGGCACGCTAACCGATATAAAATTTGAATCCTCAATTCATTCTGAAAAAAAAATACTGTCTTTTCTATGTAGGGTCGATGGTGAGGGTCGATGGTGAGTTCGACCCTGGGTATCCGACCCTGGGAATGTCCTGTTCTTCCCGAGAGCTGAGGGTCGATGCGAGGGTCGATGGGTGTCCGACCCTCAGTCCGACCCTTGAATTTCTGTCAGATTCCTGAGAGCCAAGGGTCGATTGGAGGGTCGATCCGAGGGTCAATGGTGTCAGTTGATTTGTCCGACCCTCAGACCAAAAATCAGATTTTTAAGATCCGATTCTGGATCAATTCTCACTTTTCTTCCTCCGTTTCGACTCGTCTCTACTCTCCGAGTTGCTACAGTGTTACTTCACTATTGTGGATCGTTCTTACTCCGAGTTTCGACGTCCACATCACTTCTACCGGTATAATTTCCCAACTTCCCCTGTTTTTAGGTTTTTATTCTTGGGTTTTTACTCATTTAGCTCGTCTTTTCCAAATTAAACTTTTTCCAACCGTAAAAATTCGATTTTTATTGGGGGCTTTTGTTATTGGGGTCTTGAGGAACGAAAGCCCTCAAAAATTTTTCAGTTTCATCGGTTGGTTATCGAGAAACTTAAATTTTTCTCTTTTGCCCTAATTTATCGAAATTTTGATTTTTCTTGAATTTCTTCAAATTGGACCTTATCCGTTAAAATTTTCTACGGCAGGTAGATTGTAGGATATGTTTAAACCTTCGTAAGTCCTTATGCCCACTTGCATGGTAAGAAATGGGGCTTTATGGTCAACTTACGTCGTTATTTACTCAAATTTCGGATTTTTATCCTACTAACTCCTTGTTTCCTTTCTCTTTCTTATTTTGCAGATACTATGGCCCGTACCAAAGTGCCAAGATTGCGTGATCCACTTCGCTTCCGTTCGAATGAAGCTGAGGCACAGTATACTGACTATGCCCGTAAGAAAGTGGAAGGGGGTCGCATGGTGAACTTGGCTGAGCTAGCCTTGTTCAATGTAGAGGGAGCATTCGGTGACATGGGGTGGCTCCCTGTCATCACATACGACGCGTGCACGTGTCCAGACTTGGTGCGCCAGTTCTATTGTAATCTCCAGGTGGTGGGGGATTACAATGATGTCGAGCGTGGTCAGGAGTTGCGCATCACTAGCTACGTCAAAGGGGTGCACATCTCCTTTGATTATCGGCAGCTGGCCGATCTGTTGGGCATTGCCTATGATGGCCCTATGGTGTACTGTGCACCGGGAGAGCCACAGTTTGTTGAGATGGAGATGAGAGCTGAGATCGACAATCAGTTGCTCCGTCCTGATAGATGGCAGATGAGAGCTTGCTACTTGCGTCCATCTCCACGAGTCTTCTGCAAGATTATCCAGCATAATCTGATTCCGCAGAGTGGGCACTATGAGAGGGTGTCTCAGCTGACCCAGTTCTTGATTTACAGTATATGCACTCGACAGCCGGTCTGCCTTCCTTACATCATCATGCGGACGATGATCAGTGCCACATTGTCCGGTCATAGGGGTAATCTACCCTATGGACACATGATTACAATGCTACTGACCCGTTTGGGGGTGGATCTGGTTGATGAAAAGATCCAGGAGAAGACCTTCTCGTCGCCTCTAGATTGGAAGGCTATCTGCAAGATGGGGCTCCGAGATGCGGAGGTTAGTGATGAGGAGAAGAACGCGATGGTGCGCCTTCACACTCGGGTTGAGATGGCTAATGCTGAGGCTGCTGCTAGGGCTCGTGGGGATCCGATCGACGATGATCGCTTATATATGGATGTCGATGCGATACCACCGCCATCACCTACGCATGCGGATTGGGCTGGTACTTCTGCTGCGGCAGCGTCAGTACCCGAGACCAGTCCTTCTCATGATGCTGGTCCTTCACGCCCATCTTCTGATATGATGGAGATGTTGCGCGAGATCAAAGAGACTCAGCGCAGATCGGACCCGAGGATGGAGGATTTGCTAGATGCTCAGCGCATGAGAGTGGATGAGCTGTTGGCTGCTCAGCACACATCTGACGCACGGATAGGTGAGCTCATGGAGATCCAGCGTGCGACTGACAGGAGAGTAGCCGATCTCACAGCTAGTCTACAGACGACCCAGACTCAGATAGCCTGGTTGACTAGAGTCTATGCTGAGGACTACGACAGAGATCGTGAGGCACCGCCTCCTCCTTTGCCTCCAGCTTCTTGATTGTACTTTATTTTTCTTGTCCTACAGGGTAACTGTCCGGTTTGTGGACTGTACTCTGCTTTAGCGATGTATATACGTTTTGTTTCTCTTACACATTGTATGTAACTGGTTTACCCTTTAATAAATGCATTATTCTCTTTTTAATTCGGTTTCAATCATCACTTGTGCTTACAGTGTGTTTGTATTAAAGCTTTTAATTTATCCTATCTCAGTTCACAATGGTCTTGAATGTAGTTCGGCGGGCAAGGCCTGAGATGCTCTTCTACCAAGTTGTCACACCCCAATTCTACACTATTCAGAATGCTGTGATGAACCGCCAAATAACCAACGGTTCAACCAGGATCTCTAATAGGCTATCCCCGCGTTATCCAAACTTTACATGCATCCACAATCATAATCAGAGTAATACACAATAGCGGAAAATTTATAAATAATATGAACTGAGAACTAGAATGATACCCATAAATAATATCAAATTATTCTGTGTTTAACTAAGACATAAATATTTAAATACCAAATACATGTCCTATAAATCCAATGAAGAAACCTACAAAAATATCTAATCGAATACACACGAGTTGCACTCGTAAGAGGAGTCGTGTTTATCGTCTTCAGCTCCAACTTCCATAGCTGCTACAGTTCCGTACGCCGATGCGTTCATATAATCTTCAACAGTATATCCTGCATCATCAACTAAAAATATTCGACGTCGAGGGGTGAGCACACAACACGGCTCAGTGAGTAGCCAAAACAATGCAACAATACATATGCATGCAAAAAGTCAATTCATATCTTTGGTCTTGGTTTATAGTTTGCAATGTGCAATAGAAAGGTTGGGTGATCAAAGGTTAACGGTTATTGATACCGCCTCCATACACAGGGTGTGGAAGCCCGCCCGAAGGTTAACGGTTATCATCGTCCCCATCCACCCTACCATAACATTATACAACAAAGGTTAACGGTTATTGCTATATAATGCTATACCAACACGTAAGCCCCTGTTAGCGAGGGCTTGCAAACTGGGCTCGCTACTAACCAATCCTAATGCCAAACAAGTGTATCCAAGGCCTCACCCCAAGCATCCCTCGGAACATCCATAGAGATAGAGCTAAGGCCCCCCGGTAGAGTCAGAGACTACAAGGACCGAGACCACCTACCCTGATACTCTACGACATAATAGTTCTGCTAAGGTAATGGCGATACGACAATGCCAATGCACAAGACTTGAGTTAGAGATAGAGCTAAAGTGTTGAAACCCGCCAAAGGTTAACTTTTATTGACGTTCTCATCACACCTCCCCTGATACTCGCTCGCATCAAGCACATCAACCACACACATACAAGCACATGCCTATTCCTATCATCATCATCATCATCATGTTATAAACAATAAAGTAAATATGCATGAACAAGTAATAGAAATATTGGATGGCATGCTGTATGCACATTACAAACATATTCGCATAGAATCAAACATGGCATAGGACTCAAGAAATAGAAAACAGTTTATTATTGAGCAATTTAGTTTGGGGTTAAGGTTCCTCACCTTGGCTTGCTAAAGATATTTTTCCAAGCTTTAGAATCACCTTTATAATGTTATTATATTGCTAGCAAACTTAACAAAGTCGATAGAATTTAATTAGAATTAATTCAGAATTTAAAAACCATTCTGTCAACTGAGGGTCGATGCTAGGGTCGATGGGTCTATCGAGCCTCCCTCCATTCTGAACTTCCCGAATGCTGAGGGTCGATGGTCAGAAACACCTAGGGTCGAATGGTCTATCGACCATCGGTGCGACCCTTGGTGCACTCTGGTCCAATTTCCACTTTTAATCCATTCTTTGTGTTTGGGGTCCTATGGCTTGCTTCCTACATTCATTCAACAGTCATTCCATGGTCTAGAACCATGTATAAACCATCTAAATAGTTTTCGTGCATCCTCCTATGGTTTTCCATGAAAGCCTAACCATGGATGGATGGTTTGGGTTTCTCCGAAATCCTATAATCAACCATATCTAACCTAAGGTCTGTAGAAACTCATGGAATTAGTATCCATACCTGAGAAGATTACTTTTCTCTGCAATTTCTTCCCCTTTTTGCTAAGCCTTCTTCCTAGCCTTCTTTTTTCCTCTTTTCCTTCTTCTCTCTTTCTCTCAATTCAATTAGGGTTGTGAAAGGAGTGAAAGTGGCTTAGGAACGTCCTTTAAATAGGCTAGGAATGTCCTATAATAATCCCATTGAGATTTGGAAAGAATCCCAACCGAAAATTAGGAAATTTCCTAATTTTAGTTTTCATCAGAAACCGAGGGTCGATGGGAGGGTCGATGATCCCGTCGACCCTAGGGTCTTAAGCTGTCCAACCCTCCCTTCAAAACTGAGGGTCTGACTTTCTGTTTTGGGAGGTCCGACCCTGCTTCACTGGGTGTGCGACCCTCCCCTAGAATTAAGTGTTTTTCGGTCGATTTCGTACCTGGGATCTCGATCTCCTTTATGCCCTTGGTCCATTTGACTCGACCATGATGGGTAAACCTGGTTTAAGATGATAAGACCGGGTTAAATTGACACAGGTCTTACAGGATATCACGCCCGATTCTCCAGAATGGGCTATGACAAGAGGAGTTTGATATGGTTTGGTTACTGATGTTTTCCTCTTGGGATAAGACTTCTGGTTAAAGTGGGAGACTGTATGGGGTTCCCAAGTGGCAATGCTGGAAAGGGTTGACTCCTAAATCAAGTTAAATCAATTATTTAGGAGGTGGGATCCATTAGATTCGTTAATGGGTCCAAGGGAATATTCCCTTCCTTCCCAACAGATAAATTTTAAATTGAAATTCTGTGGTAGGCCTTTCTAGCTTGGCCGATCACAGGTCTAGTCTATAGGTTTCCGACCGGTACTACCCTAGATAGTACTTAGCACAACATTTCGATTAGATAAGTATCACTTGGTACCTGCGGTGCTGGTCTTCAAGATGGTTCCAATTCAGGTTTGTCAGCGGTGAAAAATCCAGGCATAGAACAAAAACCGAGTTAGGTTCTATTTTTTGGGTGTGGGTTTTTACAACTCCCCCTTAAAAGAATTTCGTCCCCAAAATTTCCACTTACCCATAGCCTCGAATAGATGCGGGTACTTTTTCTTTATAGATTCCTCTTCTTTGTAAGATAAATTTTCCACATGCTGGTTCTTCCACATCACCTTGACATAATGAACATCTCGATTCCTCAAGTACTGAACCTTCCTATCCAAAATCATCTAGGGTTCGAGTTCAAACATTAGGTCATCATTCAATTGAGGAGGATCAGCTTTTAGTATGTGAAATGGGTCTAGAACATACTTCATTAGCATGGAAATGTGGAATATGTCGTGTATGCCTGATAGGGATGGTGGTAATGCAAGTTGGCTCGTATGGTCCCACAATCCTAGGGCTTAGCTTCCCTTTCTTACTAAAGAGTTTTAGTCCCCTCATAGGTGAGATTTTCAAAAACACCATGTCTCATTCAACAAATTCTATGTGCTTCCTTTTGGCATCGGAATAGCTTTCTAATGAGTTTGGGCTACCTTGATTCTTTCTCTAATTATGTCAACTTCTTGATAGGTCTCTTAGATGAAGTCTGGTCCAATTATTCCCCTTTCACCAACTTCTTCCCAATATAGTGGAGTCCGACGTCTCTTTCCATAAAGGGCCTCATATGGAGATATATTGAGACTTGCTTGGTAGCTATTTTTGTAGGCGAATTCCATCAGAGGTAATTTTTCATCTCAGGCTCCCTTGTAGTCGATCGCACACGCACAAAACATGTCTTCTAGGATCTGAATTTTCCTCTCAGACTAACCATCTATTTGAGGATGAAAGGTTGTATTGAACTTTAGCATTGTGCCAATTTCACATTGTAGACCTTCCCATAATTTAGAGGTGAGTTGGGGTCTCTGTTCGACACTATGCTTTGAGGGCACACCGTGTAGAAGAACTATTTGGTTTACGTCCAGTCAAGCCAATCTATCTAAGGTATATTGTGGTCGTATTGCTATGAATCTGGCTGTTTTGGTGAGTTTGTCAACTATTACCCACACAGCGTTCACAGCTCTGGGTGTTAAGGGTAGGCCGGTGATGAAATCCATAGTAATATAGTCCCATTTCTACTTGGGTACTGGAAGAGGTTCAAGTAATCTAGAGGGTTTCTATCTGACTCCTTTCACTTGCTAGTAGGTTAAACACTTGTATACGAAACTTACTACATCTGCTTTCATTCCTCTCCACCATACGGTCTTCTTTAGGTCATGGTACATTTTAATACTTCTTGGATGAGATGAGTAGGAAGCATTATGGGCTTCCCTCAAGATTCTTTCTTTAATATCCTCAGCTGTTGCAAGAATACAGAGTCCTCCTCTAAATCTAAGTGCACCATCATCTGAAAGAGTGAAGATAGGGTCCCCCTCCCTTTCTATAAGTCTTTTTTCAATGTTTTGAGGTAAGGGTCAATCGATAGCTTTCTCACTACTTCTGTAACTAACTATACTTTTATCTGTAGAGCTGCAAAGAGACTTGCAAGTTCACAGATCACCTTATGTCCTAAGGAGTCGTCTGACACATCTAGTTTCTTCTGTGTCTTTCACCGAGTGCTAGTTCGTACTGGTTGTACCAAGTTTGAGCCGTTCCCTTCCTCTTGTCTGGATTGACTCTTCCTACTTAAAGCATCAGCTATGATGTTGGCTTTTCCTGGGTAATACAAGATTTCATAATCACAATCCCTTAATAGTTCCATCCATCTTTGATGTCTCATATTCAAGTCTTTCTGAGTGAACATATAGGTAAGGCTCTTGTGATCGAACTTGATCTGAAACGTTTCTCCATATAAGTCATGCCTCCATGATTTAAGAATGAAGACCACTGCTGCTAACTCTAAGTCATGAGTAGGGTAATGTTCCTCATGCTTCATCAATTGTCTCAAGGCATAGGCTATGACTTGATCTCCTTGCATGAGTACACATCCCAAGCCTAGCTTAGAGGCATCCGTATAGAGAGTAAATGGTTCATCTGGTCTTGGAATGGCCAATATGGGAGCTGAGACCAACTTTTTCTTTAGTGTTTGGAAACTTCTTTCAGATTGGTCTGACCAAATGAATTTTTCCCCATTCCTGGTTAGTCGAGTTAGAGGTACCGTAATCCTGGAGTAATCTTCAATGAACCTACGATAACACCTAGCCGAACTCAAGAAACTTCAAATTTCTATAACTGACTTAGGTGCTTCCTATTTTATAATGGGTTTAATTTTACAGGGATCCACCTTAATTCCTTTTGTTGATCCTACATGACCTAGGAAAGCCACCTTTTTTAGCCAAAAATCACACTTTTTGAACTTGGCATATAAGGTCCTTTCTCTTAGCGTTTCTAGTGCTTGACGCAAATGTATCTTGTGCTCCTCGTCATTTTTAAAATAAATCAGTATATCATTAATGAATACTTTGACCAAAGTATCTAACATATCATGAAATTCTTGGTTCATTAGTTTCATGAATGAGGCAGGAGCAGTGGTCAATCCAAATGACATGACCAGAAATTCATAGTATCCATACTTAGTCTGAAAGGTGGTCTTAGGTATGTCACTCTCCTTGATCTTTAATTGGTAGTATCTTGATTTGAGATCGATCTTTGAGAACATGATGGCACCTTGAAGTTGGTCACACAGATCATCTATACACGGTAGTGGATGTCGATTTTTGATAGTAAGCATGTTCAACTCACAGTAGTCTATACACTGACGTACACTACCATCCTTCTTTTTTCACGAACAATATAGGGACATTTGTCCAATAACTCTTGCAATTTCACATTTAGTTCCTTTAATTCAGTAGGTGCCATTCGATATGAAGCCTTGGATACTGGTGCTAATCCTGGTAGTAGATCTATCACAAATTCTATCGCTCTATCTGGCAGCAACCATGGTTAATCATCAATAAAAACATAAAGAAAGTTGTAAAATCCTTATCGAAATAACCGGTCTTACCACCTTGTATCAGGTCTACCTATCATGGACGAGCCAAGTGGACCAAGTGCGTGAAAAAACCACAAGACCAGGTATGCAATCAACCCAAAAATAGTCAATTATGAGCGTGTGGTCGCATACCTAAACAGGTGTAACCGTCCACACCTCAAAATAATCCAACCACATGAATTTTGGTCATGTGGTCAGACATTCCAAATGGTGTGGTCGACGGATTTTGCGACCCTACCTCCGACCACACGAACCCAGTCAGAATCGAAAATTAGGAAACCTTCCTAATCTGAAGGGGGTCTTTCCTAAACTCATTAGGGCATATTATGGAGGGTTTTCCTCTATAAATAGGACATCCCTTAGCCTCTTTCACCCTTTTAAAACTCTAACTGAAAGTGAGAGAAAGAGAAGAGAAGGAGATTTGGAGAAGAATCTTGGAGAATAAGGTTTTGAAGAGGAAAGTTCAATCTCCCTACAGCAAGCTTATGGTATGGACTTGACTCTGTAGGCTAGATCAGATAGGATAGGTTCTTTTTATCAAGTTGTTATGTTGAATATAATGCAATGATTTTGGTTATGAAATTTCTAAGAAAAACACCATAAAAAAAAGATTAGGGATAATGGTTAATGAGAAACTGTAAATAATGGCCATAGAATAATCATAAAATGAACCTAAGAGATGAGCCAAGGAATCGAATCAGGAAGAATTTGAGTTGAAGATGAAAAAGTGACCAAACATCATGTGGTCACATGGTGTGGTCGCAAAAATTACGACCACAGGGTCCGACCATAGCTATTCAGGAAGTTCTCAAGAAAGGTGTTATCGCAGGGTGTGGTCGCAAAAATTACTACCACAGGGTCCGACCACACAGTGTGTGGTCTCATATATTGCGACCACAGGTCCGACCACACATCTGACCACACGTTAAGAGCAAGCATATTTTGTAACCAACAAGGTTTTTTACTACTGTAACTTGGTAAACTTGAACCCTAACTTAAATACATTAATTGTTTAGGTTCCTAATAGATTCAAAGTGACTTCCAAAGCTTGAAAGAGGAACAAACATCGATCAAAGGTGAGGGAACAAGACCAAAATTAATTGGCTAATAATAAACTATTTTATTTATTGAGTCCAATGCCATGAATGATTCTATGCTTGTATGCGTGTATTATGCATTTCACATGTCATCCAATATTCCTGTTATTACTATTCATGCATATTTAATTCAGTTTATTTATAACACGATGATGATGATGCTAGAAATAAGCATGTGAATGTATATGTGTGGTTAGTGTACTTGATGCGAGTGGAGCATCAGGGGGAGGACATGACACTGTGGTTCATCCTAATCACCAGACTCTAGCTCTATCCCTAGTCAAGTCTTGTCCACTGACATTGTCGTATTGCCATTACCTTAGCAGAACTATTACATCGTAGGGCATCAGGGGAGGTGGTCACGGACCATGTAGTCTCTGACTCTGCTGGGGGCCTTAGCTCTATCTCTATGGATGTATTGAGGGATGCTGGGGTGAGGCCTTGTATACACTGTTTGACATTAGGATTGGTTAGTTGCGAGCCCAGTTTGCAAGCCCTCGCCAATAGGGGCTTACGTGTTGGTATGGGTAGGGCATCAGGGAAAGTGTCATGCAGTGTTTGATCCGGGCACTTTAGCTCTATCTCTATTCCATGATGGGTGCATGTGGGATGGCATTGGAGTTTGAACCTTTGGGCGGCTTCACACGCTCGTGTATAGAGGTGTGGTGGCTACTAATCCTTTCTATTGCACATTACAAACTTATGAACCAGACCAAACATATGAATTAAATGCATGCATATGTTTGTTGCATTGTTTTGTTTACTCACTGAGCTCAAGTTGGAAAGCTGACCCTCGCGCGTGCAATTGTTTTTAGTTTCTGATGTTGCAGGTATTACGATTGAAGATTATGTCGATACGCCAACATATGAACAGGTGGCGGCTATGGATGAGCAAGCTGTGGAGGACTATTATGATTCATTAAGCGAGCATTTGAACTATGGATGCACTTTTAGTTTTTAACGTTCCTATTTGGATATTTGTAATATGTATTAAATTATATTTTGGTTACTTGGAGATAACTGAAATATTAATTATTTATCATGATTAGACCTTAGTTCATTATTAATAAGGCTTCTGCTATTTACTTTATTATCTTTGATTAATGTGGAATATATTTTGGTTTAACATTATTGGCATAGCCAATACGAGATCGTGGTTTAACCATTGGTTTATTGACGGTTCATCACACCATTCTGGTTGGTCTATAATTGGGGTGTGACAACTTGGTATCAGAGCTCTTAGGCCTTGCCCATTAAACTTGAATACTTCCACTAGAGTCCATGAACTGAATTAGGATAAATTAAAAGCTTTAATACAAACACACCATAAGCACCTATGTTGGTTGAGATACAACTTAAACAAGACAATAATGTACATATAAGAGGTGGAACCATATGCATATTTAGACGGAAGAAAAGATGAATCTAAATGTATCCCCCTGTAAATAAATAACATATGGTACGGTTTACAAGTAGGATAGTTGTCTGAGTATACAAAGGATATAGTACAGTAAGAAGAAGGAAGCATCTGTAAAGTAGAAAATTAGAATACTGAGTTCGTACTTACAAGATGTGAAACTCGATGTATGGTAAAAGAAGAAGAAAAATGGTTAGTAACGCCTAAATCCCTGTAGAGGTAAAGGGAAAGATCTTAGGTTAAATCCAACAGAGATAAGAGAATAATGGCTATACATTAAGAATAAGAGTAACTACAAGATGATAAAGCTATACTCCTGGGTGACATGGAGACTCAGAGTGAGATCTACCATAAGCTAATCCATTGCCTGCTGAGCATTAAGAAGAGGTTGCAACTTGACCCCACCACTATCTAGGTCGAGAACGGGTAGTGAAAACTCATATGAGTAGATGCTAAATAATGATAATCAGACTGTAGCAAATTAAAAGAGTGAACAACCAGGCCACTCTAGCCAATCTACCTGGAATACCAAGTGCCTTGGCTACGGTTGTAATAAACTTGGCCCGACAAAATACAAGAGCAACAACAGATGAGACCGACTATGCATGTTGCTATGTGAATCACTATCCCAGTTGCCAATGCTATACCAATGCCTCTGGGTCAGACCATGTATAGTACCAATTGGTAGCAACACTGTACCTCCAGCACCTGTTAGTTTTAACACAGTGCCTACCATATAACAAGTCCCAATAATGCACACCACAGTGTAGAAGCTTGGTGCACAACAAGCAGTGTATTAAGGTGGTTATCCTTATCAGCCACCGATGTATGGGATAGCTACATCATGGCAGAATGATCCAATCAGGGTTGAGGAATATTTTCTGAAGATGAAGCCTCCAACGTTTTCAGCAAAGATCAAATCTATTGTGGCCATAAAACTAGATAGGTTTATTTAGGATGCGGTGCATTAGTGACTTACCCTTATGATTATAAAGGATGCACATACCTGATTTTAAATTCTCGTGTCTCGACAGGATACCTTATCGATTCAACCTGTCAATTAAAGTTATAGATATTATTTCTTCAGTATTAGTCCTGATTATACCAATCTGAGCCACTCTCATGGTCAACAACATGGACAAAGATATGAACTGAATGAACAGTTAAATGTTTAATCATGTTGAGCATATATCTTTTTGATTTATACCTAAATTATTAATGTTCCAAAACTTTTTCTAGATTTACTCCTGTGGTGCCTTGACCAATGGCATTATATACATGATAGAACTTGTAACCATGAGTTTAAGAATTGTAAAACCTCTATTTTCATGTATTTGGACCACCGTACAACTTATCGACCTTTTGATGTCGGTTGGATTACCATAGATTTACTCCTAATCCTTTAAACTTAAGTTCACTAGATAAAGCAAGTGTTTGTCATTATGCTAAATTGAAAGAAGGAAATGAATTGCTTTTGGATCAACATTTTGATTCTTACATTTCTTGACATCCATTGATAAGATGTTTAGTTAATAAAGAATTATGGGAAGGAAGATGATTAAATTCAGATTAGATTCTATAGCCAAGAGACCGCAGATGATGTAATGAAGAATCTATTTTGAGATTGCTGAATGGATGGATATGAGTCATGTCTATAAAAGAGTATATGTGTAAAAAGTGAAAACTATCAAGAGTAGACAATAACGAAAAAGATAGCACTCAAGTAAAGTTAAATATGGTTATATCGGTATTTATTTTGACAAGGCAGAAGATTTCTAAAAGAATAAAGTAAAAAATCATGGCATTGATAGTACTCGATTTAATACAATGATAATTGAGTTATGCCCAATGTCAAGTGATGTGATTAAGAAAAGGCCAAAAGAGTTTGGCTAAATTAATGAATTTATAAGCATATACCCTAATGCTTAGAGGTAGACTTGGGATATGAAGTAATAATCATAAGATATTTTTTTGAGGTATATGAAAGAGAGATCAGGGTAGAACAGCAAGGATAAAAGAAATAAAAGCTAACGAGTGTTCAATATATGAGATTATTAGTGATAGTCTTTGAAAAACTAAGAAATAAAGGAACTAGACAAGCTCTTAAGACCTTTATACCAGATTTGCTAGTTCAAGCCCTTTTGGACTAGATATTGTATTGGATGACTGTTATGAACAATGATCGAATCATAAAGATGGACATAATTTAGATGCAACCTAAATCAAATTGAGATGGTAGACTTCGACGTCATCTTGAGAATAGACTGGTTATCTCAACACTTTACAAGTGATTATGTGCATAGAAGTGGTTATCATTTAAGAACAAAGATGGCACATATAATTTAGTTCTATTAGAAGCATGTTTCCTAAGAAGTGAAAGTTGATCCTCTCTATGTTAAAGGTGAAGAGATGCTTTGAAGAGAAAGTAGTTGGATATATGGTATCTGTGGTATACGTTACCAAAGAAGCATCACAGATGGAGGATATTGATGTGATGTGTAAATTTCCTGATGTGTTTCCAAGAGACTTACCTGGGTTACCATCTGATCGTACGATCAAGTTCGACATCGACTTGTTACCAAGGACTATACCTGTGTTAAAGGCACCTATAGAGTAGTTCCTATGGATTTGAAGGGATTGAGACTCAACTACGGGAGTTATTAGACAAGGGTTCTGATCGGCTAAGTATTGCATCACGGGAAGCGCCAATGTAATTCGTAAAG
The DNA here is from genome assembly GCA_028583415.1 of Protea cynaroides. NCBI lineage: Eukaryota > Viridiplantae > Streptophyta > Magnoliopsida > Proteales > Proteaceae > Protea > Protea cynaroides. The sequence goes on from CM053274.1 coordinate 23,232,011, forward strand.
AAAAAGGATGGTAGTGTCAGATTATGTATAGACTACAAGGAACTAAACAAGCTCATGATCAAGAATCGATATCTACTACCTCAGATCGATAACTTGTTTAAATAGTTGCAAAGAGCGAAGGCATTTTCTAAGATTGACCTTGGATGGAGTATCATCAAATGAAGAATTTGGACAATGATATCTCGAAGACAACTTTTAAAATCGGGATGGGGCATTATAAGTTCCCGATTATGAAGTTTAGATTAACCAATGCCCTTACATCTTTTATGGAGCTGATGAACTGGGTGTTTCATGGCATGTTGGATACATCAATCATAATTTTCATAGATGCTATTTTGATTTATTCCAAGAATGAAGCAATTCATACAATGAATTTTAGATCAGCTTCACAACAGTTGAAAAGGGAGAAGCTTTGTGCCAAGTCCAAGAAATATGAGACCTGATTAAACAAAGTAATCTTCTTAGATCATGTAGTATCATAAAAGGGATTAAAGTGGACCCTATTAAGATAGAAGTAATCATATGGTGAGAAACACCTAAAGAATATAGTGAAGATCAGAAATTTCTTGGGTTTAGCTGGTTATTACAGACGATTTTTGGAGGACCACTCTAAGATCGCAAAACCTCTTACCAAGCTAACTAGGAAGGGAATGGAAGTAGTTGTGGCTAGATGCATGTTTCACTGACTGAATTATCAGCAAGTAAAGGCTGAAAGACATGACCATCATGACTTACTACAACCACTATCGGAGCCAGTCTGAAAGTGAAACTGCATTACAATGAAGTATGTCACCGATTTGCCACTGACTCCTAGATCGGTTGACGCAGTTTGGATGATTGTTGATCACCTTATGAAGATGCTCATTCCATTGCTCTACGACCTCGGTATGCTTTGGAGTGGCTAACTAAGCTATATGTGGATATATTACTAGATTGAATGGTATGCCTGAGAGCATAGTGTCGGTCAGAGGCTCATGCTTTATCTCAAGGTTTTGGGAGGATCTACATAAAATAATGGAGACAAAGTTGAAGTTTAGTATCGCATTTTACCTTAAACTGACGGACAGTCCGAGCAGACTATACAGATCCTAAGAGATATGCCCCGAGCTTATGAAATTGATTTCAAGGAGCTTGAGTTGAGAAGTTACCATGTTGAAGTTGCTACCAAGCTACCATGTAAATGGCACCTATAAAGCATGATACAGTAGAAATGTCAAACTCCTCTATTTTGGAATAAAGTTGGTGAACGAAAAAATTTAAGACCTGAGTCTATTGAAGAAACCTGTCAAGTGGCAAATAAGATCAAAGAAAAAGAGCCAAGACAGCTCAAGATTTCTATAAGAGATGCCAAGACCTTGAGTTCGCCATAAGTGACAAAGTGTTCTTGAAGATATCACTTATGTGTAGTTTTAAGCAGTTCAGCAAGAAGGGAAAGTGGGGTCCTATATATGTGTGGGACCTTATAAATTTTGGAGAGACGTAGAAAAGTTACATATCAACTAGCGTTACCGCTCTCCATGTCTAGTGTGCATGAAGTATTTCGCATGTCTCTATTGAAGAAGTACATTAGAGATCCATATCAAAGGTATTGACTACAGATCCATTGGGTTAGACAGAAGATTTAACTATTGCAGTGGTAGCAGCCTAGTTCACTAGTTAGAATGTACAATATCTCCAAAGCTGGGATAATTATTATATGAAAGTAACCTGGCGAAGACAAGACGTGGAAAAGATTACATGGGAAAAGGAAGATGCAATGTGGAAACAGTATTCCCACCTATTCAACTCAGAAGGTAAATCTAAATTTCAAGGATGAAACTACTTTTGAGGGTGGGGGAGTTGTGAGATCTGTATGTGTAAATTTCGAGGATAAAATTTGTTTTAAGGGTGGTGGAGTCATAAGACCCATATCGAACTAACTGGCCTTACCACCTTTCATCAGATCTACCTATCATGGTCGAGCCAAGTGGACCAAGTACGTGAAGAAACCACAAGGCCAGGTATGAAATCAACCCAAAAACAATCAATTATGAACGTGTGGTCGCATACCTAAATAGGTGTGGCCGACCACACCTCAAAATAGTCCAACCACATGAATTTTGGTTGTGTGGTCAGACATTTCAAATGGTGTGGTCGACGGACTCTGCGACCCCACCTTCGACCACACGAACCCAGTCAGAACCGAAAATTAGGAAACCTTCCTAATCCGAAGGGAGTCATTCCTAAACTCATCAGGGCATATTACGGAGGGTTTTCCTCTATAAATAGGACGTCCCTTAGCCTCTTTTACCCTTTTAAAACTCTAACTGAAAGTGAGAGAAAGAGAAGAGAAGGATATTTGGAGAAGAAGCTTGGAGAAGAAGGTTTTGAAGAGGAAAGTTTAATCTCCCTATAGCAAGCATAAGGTATGGACTTGACTCTGTAGGCTAGATCAGATTGGATAGGTTTCTTTTATCAAGTTGTTTTATTGAATCTAATGCAATGATTTCGGTTATGGAATTTCTAAGAAAAAAATCATGAGAAAAGAGATTAGGGATAATGGTTAATGAGAAACTATAAATAATGGCCATAGAATAATCATAGGGTGAACCCAAGAGATGAGCCGAGGAATCGACTCAGGAAGAATTCGAGTTGAAGATGAAAAAGTGACCAAACATCATTTGGTCACATGATGTGGTCGCAGAAATTGCGACCACAGGGTCCGACCACAGCTATTCAGGAAGTTCTCAAGAAAGGTGTGGTCGCAGGGTGTGGTCACAGAAATTGCGACCACAGGGTCCGACCACAGCTATTCGGGAAGTTCTCATGAAAGTTGTGGTCGTAGGGTGTGGTCACAGAAATTGCGACCACAGGGTCAGACCACACAGTGTGTGGTCTCATATATTGCGACCATAGGTCCGACCACACATCCGACCACACGTTAACAACAAGCATTTTTTGTGACCAAACAAGGTTTCTTACTATTGTTACTTTGTAAACTTGAACCCTAACTTAAATACTTTAATTGTTTAGGTTCCTAATAGATTCAAAGTGACTTCCAAATCTTGGGAGAGGAACAAACATCGATCAAAGTTGAGGGAACAAGACCTAAATTAATAATAAACTATTTTTATTTATTGAGTCCAATGCCATAAATGATTCTATGCTTGTATGTGTGTATTGTGCATTTCACATGTCATCCAATATTCCTGTTATTACTGTTCATGCATATTTAATTCAGTTTATTTATAACATGATGATGATGATGATGCTAGGAATAGGCATGTGAATGTATATGTGTGGTTAGTGTACTTGATGCGAGTGGAGCATCAGAGGGAGGACGTGACACTATGATTCGTCCTGGTCACCAGACTCTAGCTCTATCTCTACTCAAGTCTTGTCCACTGACATCATCGTATCGCCATTACCTTAGCAGAACTATTACGTCATAGGACATCAAGGGAGGTGGTCTCGGACCGTGTAGTCTCTCTCTATCGGGGGGGCCTTAGCTCCATCTCTATGGATGTATTGAGGGATGTTGGGGTGAGGCCTTGGATAGACAGTTTGACATTAGGGTTGGTTAGTTGCGAGCCCAGTTTGCAAGCCCTCGCTAATAGGGGCTTACGTGTTGGTATGGGTAGTGCATCAGGGGAAGTGTCCTGCGGTGTTTGATCCGGGAACTTTAGCTCTATCTCTATTCCATGATGGGTTGCATGGGGGACGGCATTTGTGTTTGATCCGTTGGGCCGCTTCACACACTCGTGTATAGAGGTGCAGTGGCCACCAATCCTTTCTATTGCACATTGCAAACTTATGAACTAGACCAAAGATATGAATTGAATGCATGCATATGTTTGTTGCATTGTTTTGTTTACTCACAGAGCTCAAGTTGGAGAGCTGACCCTCGTGCGGGCAATTTTTTTTAGTTTCTGATGTTGTAGGTATTACGATGGAAGATTATGTTGACACGCCAACATATAAACAGGTGGCGGTATGGATGAACAAGCTGTGGAGGACTATTATGATTCGTTAAGCGAGCGTTTCAACTATGGATGTGCTTAGTTTTTAACGTTCGTATTTGGATATTTGTAATATGTATTAAATTATGTTTTGGTTACTTGGAGATAACTGGAATATTAATTATTTATCATGATTAGACCTCTGTTCATTATTTATAAGACTTCTGCTATTTACTTTATTATCCCTGATTAATGTGGAATGTGTTTTGGTTTAACATGGTTGGCATAGCCTATACGAGTTCCTGGTTGAACCGTTGGTTTATTGACGGTTCATCACACCATTTTGGTTGGTCTAGAATTGGGGTGTGACAAAAGTCCTTCACAACCTCTAAGTCTTCCAGACGGGGTCGTTCAGCCGTGACATCTAGGACTGACACCAAGATTCCTATGCTACCATTCTGTTGACATTTAACCACTTTCAGCATGGAAAGGAACAGTTTCCTTTTCTTTGCTCTCTTTTTCCCTATGAATTCGAATATCCTTCCATCATCTTCCTTGAACATTAACTTCTTCTCCATACACTGGAAACTATCTATGTGTTGAGTCAACCAGTCCATACCCAATATCATGTTGAAGTCTAACATTTCGTGTAGGATCAAATTTGCATCCAAACTTCTACCCTCAATTAGGACTGGACATGGTCCTTGATACTCATTAAGTATCACTTCCACACCAAGGAGCGATCGAATGACCTGTAATGCCTCAAGAGTTTTGGTGTCACCTTCAATTGGTACTCTAGCTGGAATTTTTGCTACACTAATTGTAAGACCCGTGTCAATCTAACCCGGTCTTACCACCTTGAACCAGGTTCACCTATCATGGTCGAGTCAAATGGACCAAGGGCGTGAAGGAGATCGAGATCCCAGGTATCAAATCAACCCAAAAACACTTAAAATAGGAGAAGGGGCGCACACCCAGCTAAGTAGGGTCGGACCTCCCAAAACAGAAAGTCAGACCCTCAGTTTTGGAGGGAGGGTCGGACAGCTTAAGACCCTAGGGTCGACGGGATCATCGACCCTCCCATCGACCCTTGGTTCCTGCCGAATATAGAATTTAGGAAATTTATATATTTTTCGATTGGGATTCTTTCCAAATCTTAATGGGACTTATTTAGGATGTTCCTAGTCTATTTAAAGGATGTCCCTAAGCCACTTTCACTCCTTTCACAACCCTAATTGAATTGAGAGAATGTGAGCAGAAGGAAAAGAGGAAGAAGAGAGGCAATGAAGAGAACCTAGCAAAAAGGAGAAGAGTTGCAGAGAAAGATTAATCTTCTCAGGTATGGATACAAATTCCATGAGTTTCTACAGACCTTAGGATAGTTATTGGAGAGAGAGAGATCTCGGAGAAACCCAAACCATCCATCCATGGTTAGGTTTTTATGGAAAACCATAAGTGGATGCATGAAAACTATTTAGATGGATTATACATGGTTTCAGACCATGGAATGGAGGTAGAATGGAATGTAGGAACAAGCCATAGGACCCCAAACACGAAGAATGGATTAAAAAATGGAAATTGGACCAAAGTGCACCAAGGGTCGCACCGAGGGTCGATGACCATCCGACCCTAGGTGTTTCTGACCATCGACCCTCAGCATTCGGGAAGTCCAGAAAGAGGGGAGGGTCGATAGACCCATCGACCCTAGCATCGACCCTTAGTTAACAGAATGGTTTTTAAATTCCCAATTAATTCTAATTAATTCTATCGACTTTGTTAGGTTTGCTAGTAATATAATAACATTATAACGGTGATTCTAAAGCTTGGAAAAGTATCTATTAGCAAGCTAAGGTGAGGAACCTTAACCCCAAACTAAATTGGTTAATAATAAACTGTTTTCTATTTCTTGAGTCCTATACTATGCTTGATTCTATGCGAATATGTTTGTAATGTGCATACAGCATTCCATCCAATATTTCTATTACTTGTTCATGCATATTTATTTTATTGTTTATAACATGATGATGATGATGATGATAGGAATAGGCATGTGCTTGTATGTGTGTGGTTGATGTGCTTGATACGAGCGAGTATCAGGGGAGGTGTGATGAGGAAGTCAATAAACGTAACCTTGGCGGGTCTCAGCACTTTAGCTCTATCTCTAACTCAAGTCTTGTGCATTGGCATCGTCGTATCGCCATTACTTTAGCAGAACTATTATGTCATAGAGTATCAGGGGAGGTGGTCTCGGTCCTTGTAGTCTCTGACTCTACCGGGGGGCCTTAGCTCTATCTCTATGGACATTCTGAGGGATGCTAGGGTGAGGCCTTGGATACACTGTTTGGCATTAGGATTGGTTAGTTGCGAGCCCAGTTTGCAGCCCTCTCCAACAGGGGCTTACGTGTTGGTATGGCACTATATAGCAATAAACGTAACTTTTGTTATATAATGTTCATGGTTGGGTGCATATGAGTTGACGATAAACGTGATCTTCGGGTAACGTCACACACTGCTGTATAGAGGCGGAGTCAATAAACGCGACCTTTGGCTACCTAAACCTTCCTATTGCATACTGTAAACTTTAAACCAGACCAAAGATATAAATTGATTTTTGCATGCATATGTATTGTTGCATTGTTTTGGCTAATAACTGAGCCGTGATGTGTGCTCACCCCTCGACGTCGAATATTTTTAGTTGATGATGCAGTTTATACCGTCGAAGACTATATGAATGCGTCTGCGTATGGAAACGTGGCAGCTATGGAAGCTGGAGCTGAAGATGACACATACAACTCCTCTTGCGAGTGCAACTCGTGTGTATTTGATTAGATATTTTATAGGTTTCTTTTATTGCATTTAATAAAAACTTGTATTTGATATTTAAATATTTATGTCTCAGTTGGAAATAGAATAATTTGCTATTAAATTATTGATATCATCTTAGTTCTCAGTTCATTTATTTATAAGATTTCCGCTATTGTGTATTTACTCTGATTATGATTGTGGATGCGTGTAAGTTTGGTTAACGCGGGGATAGCCTATTTGAGATCCTGGTTGAACCGTTGGTTATTTAGCGGTTCATCACACCATTCTGAATAGTACGGAATTAGGGTGTGACAACTTGGTATCAGAGCTTCTCAAGCCTTGCCCGCCAAACTGACACCCATTCAAGACCATTGTGAACTGAGATAGGATAAATTAAAAGCTGTAATACAAACACATTGTAAGCACCAGTGATGATTGAGACCAAATTTAAAAAGAGAATAATGCATCTATTAAAGGAAAAATAAGTTACATACAATGAGTGAGAGAAATAAAATGTATATACATAACTATAGCAGAGTACAGTCCACAACCCAGACAGTTGCTCTGTAGTACAAGGGAAAAATAAAAGTACAAATCAAGAAGCTGGGGGCGAAGGAGGAGGTGGGGCCTTACGATCTCGGTCATAGTCCTCAGCATAGACTCTAGTCAACCAGGCTATCTGAGTCTGGGTCGTCTATAGACTAGCTGTGAGACCGGCTATCCTCTGATCAGTCGCACACTGCACCTCTAGGAGCTCTCCCATCCGCGCGTCTGATGCGTTCTGAGCAGCCAACAGCTCATCCATCCTCAGATCAGATCTGCGCTGAGCATCCCTGATCTCCTGCAGCATCTCCATCATGGCTAAAGGTGGAAGTGAAGGATCAACCGAATGGGAAGGATCAGCCTCAGGTGCAGGAGCTGCTGCAGCAGGAGTACCAACTCCAGCCGCATGTGTGGGTGATGGCGGTGGTATCAAGTCGACGTCCATATACATACAATCTTCATCGTCGACCGGATCCACACGAGCTCTAGTGGCAGCAGCAGCAGCCTCAGCTTCAGCCATCTCGACCCAAGTGTGAGGGTGCACCATCGCGTTCCTCTCCTCATCGCTAACCTCAGCATCTCGCAGCCCCATCTTGTAGATAGCCTCCCAATCTAGAGGCGATGAGAAGGTCTTCTCCTGGATCTTCTCATCTACCAGATCCACCCCCAGACGGGTCAGTAGCACAGTAATCATGCGTCCATAGGGTAGATTTCCCCTATGACCAGACAATGTAGCACTAATCATCGTCCGCATGATGATGTAAGGTAGGCAGACCGGCTGACGAGTGCAGATGCTGTAGATCAAGAACTGGGTCAGCTGAGATAACCTCTCATAGTGCCCACTTTGCGGGATCAGATTATGCTGGATAATCTTGCAGAAGACCCGTGGAGCTGGACGCAAGTAGCAAGCTTTCATCTGCCATCTATCGGGACGGAGCAACTGGTTGTCGATCTCTGCTCTCATCTCCATCTCAACAAATTGTGGCTCTCCCGGCGGACAGTACACCATGGGGCCATCATAGGGGATGCCCAACAAGTCGGCCAGCTGTCGATAATCAAAGGAGATGTGCACCCCTTTGACGTAACTGGTGATCCGCAACTCCTGACCGTGCTCAACATCATTGTAATTCCCCACCACCTGGAGATTACAATAGAACTGGCGTACCAAGTCTGGACAGGTGCAGGCGTCGTATGTGATGACAGGGAGCCAACCCATATCACCAAACGCTCCCTCTACATTGAACAAGGCTAGCTCAGCCAAGTTCACCATGCGACCCCCTTCAACCTTCTTACGGGCATAGTCAGCATACTGTGCCTTGGCTTCATTCGAATGGAAGCGAAGTGGATCACGCACTCTGGGTATTTTGGTACGAGCCATGGTGTCTGCAGAATAAGAAAGAAAAAGGAAACAAGGAGTTAGCAGGGTAAAAATCCAGAATTTGAGGTAATAACGACGTAAGTTGACCATAAAGCCCATTCCTCACCATACAAGTGGGCATAAGGAATTACGTAGGTTAAAACATATCCTACAATCCACATACAGTAGGAAATTTTAACTGACGATGTCCAATTTGATGAAATTCAAGAAAAATCAAAATTTCGACAAATTAGGGCAAAAAGAGAAAATTTTAAGTTTCTCAATAACCAACCGAAGAAACGCAAAATTTTTTGAGGGCTTTCGTTCCTCGAGACACCAATAACAAAATCCCCCAATAAAAATCAAATTTTTATGGTTGGAAAAAGTTTAATTTGGAAAATACAAGTTAAATGTGCAAAAACCTAGAAAGGAAAACCTAAAAATAGGTGAAAATGAGTGGACATACCGGTAATGATGACGTGGACGTCGAAACCCGGAGTTAAACCGACCAAAAACAGTGGAGTAGCACTGTAGCAACTCAGAGAGTAGAGACGAGTCGAAACGGAGGAGGAATAGTGAGAAATGACCCAGAATCGGATCTTAAAAATCTGATTTTTGGTCCGAGGGTCGGACAAATCGACTGACACCATCGACCCTCGGATCGACCCTCCCATTGACCCTCAGCTCTCGAGAATCTAATAGAAAATCGAGGGTCGGACTGAGGGTCGGATACCCATCGACCCTCCCATCGACCATCAGCTCTTGGGGAGAACAGGTCATTCCCAGGGTCGGATACCAAGGGTCGGACATACCATCGACCCTCACCATTGACCCTGCATAGAAAAGACAGTATTTTTCACAGAATGAATTGAGGATTTTAAATTTTATATCGGTTAGCGTGCCTACATTAAGTATAAATGATTTCTCACTGATTTTGATGATTTTCAGGCACCACCAACCACAGAAAAGAATTATGTCCGGACGTAGAGTGACCCGACAGACCCGAAACATAGTCCCACCACCACCACCAGTGGAGGAGACTAGTCAAGAGAATAACCATGCATCGGGAAATCCAGAACCGGTAAACCCTACAAATTTGCCACCTCCACCACCCGAGCTAGCAACAGTGGTGATGAATCTGGCACAGCAGCTGCAGCAGACGCAACATGCGCAGGCTCAGATGCAGGTTGCCATGGGAATTATGTTCCATGCCACTCAAGCTGCACCCATGCACACCGGTAGGTAACCACCCAGCCCCTCAGACACCTCAACAACCGGTTGAACCGATTCCAGGGCAGGTACCGGAAGTAGCTCAAGGAAATTATCAGTATCCACCTTATATGTTTGGGGCAAACCCCCAGAATCAGATGGACCACTCCCGACTAGTGGAGAGATTTTTGAAGATGAAACCCAGAGAATTCAACGGCAAGCCGTCTGATCCATTGTGGCCAGCACACTGGATAGACGAAATGGAGAGAAACTTCCTCATGATGACTATTACAGAGGAAGAGAAAGTACTATGCGCCACCTTCATGCTCAAGGGCGATGCACACCATTGGTGGAAATCCACGAAGACCTATCTACTGACCAAGCACGCCCTACTGACATGGGCTATATATAAAGAAGCATTCTTTGAGAAATATTTTCCACGGAGCTTCAGAGATTCGATGGAGAAGGAGTTTCTGAGTCTTTATCAGGGATAGATATCAATGGATGCGTACCAATAGCGTTATGAAGAGCTGTTTTTCTTCGCACCACTGAGTATGCAAGAAGAAGGAACCAAAACCCGTAGGTTCGTCACGGGACTGAGAGGAAGTATCAGAGAACATGTTCTGGGCTTAGAGAAGACAATATATAATGAAGCAGTCCAGATTGCTCGAGTGATTGAATCGAGCCAGAAGGAGAGTTATCTGAACCAGACCAGAGGCATCAAGAGATCAGCCGGAAACTCCTACAACGGAGGAAATGCCAGGACGTATAAGCCTTTCCGTCCTCAGAACTTTACTACTACACCCAAGACCACTTCAGCAGTGCAACCTCAGTCAAAGTCAAATTCTGAAGTTCTGAAGTGTTTTAACTGCAACCAACCCGGACATATGGCAAGGGAGTGCCTATAGCCCAAGAAGCAGTTACAACAGGGACGGGTATATGCTGTTAGATCCGAGGATGCGGCCGCATCACCCGATGTGGTCACAGGTATGACTAAAACTTTTAAAGTTATAATTACATTGAATGAGCATATAGACTAAGTAAAGATAAATCACAGGTATTGTACCTATAAATGGCGTACCCGCCAGAGTACTCTTCGATTCAGGAGCTACTCATTCATTTATATCTCTGTCATTTAGAAAGAAGGCAAAATTACCCATCAAAACATTGGACTACAAATTACTTGTACGGTCACCGATGGGGTTAGAAGTGGAACTAGAAAAGGGTTATGGACCATGTCCAGTTCTCATTGGAGAGCAGACCTTAGATGCAACCTTGATACAACTTGAGATGGCAGACTTTGATGTCATCTTGAGAATGGACTGGTTAGCTAGGCATTCTGCAAATTTGTTATGCGCCAAAAAGAAGCTAACATTCAAAGATAAAGAAGGGGCATAATTCAGTTTCTCGAGAACCAAACTTCCACGGAGACGCAAGCTCATACTTTCAGCGTTAAAGGCTAAGAAGTGTCTTGAGAAGGGAGCAGTCGGGTATCTAGTATCAGTGGTCGACCTAGCCAAGGAATTACCATGAATGGAAGACATTGACGTCGTTCGGGATTACCCTGACGTATTTCCGGAGGAACTACCCGGATTACCACCCGACCGTGCCACAGAGTTTGTAATAGACCTGATACCTGGAGCCGCACCCGTATCAAAAGCACCTTATAGAATGGCTCCTACTAAACTAAAGGAATTAAAAGTACAACTACAAGAACTGCTAGACAAGGGTTATATTCGACCCAGTACATCTCCATGGGGGGCACCGGTACTGTTCGTGAAAAAGAAGGATGGTAGCGTTCGATTATGTATTGACTATCGACAGTTGAACAAACTGACAATCAAGAATCGATATCCACTACCCAGGATCGATGACTTGTTCGATCAGTTACAAGGAGCAAAAGTATTTTCTAAGATCGATCTTCGATCGGGCTATCATCAGTTGAAGATTAAAGAAGGTGATATTCCTAAGACAGCATTCAGGACCAGATATGGACATTACGAATTTTTGGTTATGTCTTTCGGATTAACTAATGCACCGACAACGTTCATGGAACTTATGAACCGAGTTTTCCATGATATGTTGGATACGTCGGTGATAGTATTTAGTGATGATATATTGGTATACTCCAAGGACAAGGAAACCCATATCGATAACCTAAACGTAGCCCTACAACGGTTAAGGAAAGAGAAGCTATATGCCAAATTTTCAAAGTGTGAGTTTTGGCTAAGTGAAGTCGCATTCCTAGGCCATGTAGTATCCGCTGAAGGAATCAAAGTGGATCCCAACAAGATCGAGGCTATTGTAAAGTGGGAAGCACCAAAGAGCATCTCAGAAATTAAAAGTTTTCTGGGTCTAGCTGGTTATTACCGGAGATTCGTAGAAGACTATTCTCGGATTGCCGTACCTCTCACCAGTTTGACCAAGAAAGGTGAAAAGTTTGTGTGGACTGACAAATGTGAGAAGAGCTTCCAGACATTAAAGGCCAGATTGATATCTACTCCAATTTTGACCATTCCCATTCCAGGACAGACATTAACTTTATACACCGATGCATCGGGACTGGGATTAGGATGTGTGCTTATGCAAGGAGAGCAAGTAATTGCTTATGCGTCAAGACAGTTAAAGGTACATGAGAAAAATTATCCCACTCATGATTTGGAGCTAGCAGCAGTGGTACATGCTGTCAAGATATGGAGACATTACTTATACGGAGAGAAATTCTAGATTAAGTCAGACCATAAAAGTCTTACTTATTTATTTAATCAGAAGGAGTTGAATATGCGACAAAGAAGATGGCTGGAACTATTGAAAGACTATGATTATGATATCCAGTATCATCCGGGAAAAGCGAACGTAGTAGCGGATGCATTAAGCAGAAAAGCAATGATTAAATCTCAAGGAGAAGTTAGCACGATTGCAGCAATGTGTACCAACGGAATAGTGTTCAATCACGGCAACGAGCAGTATGTGATAGATACAACGGATGAATCAGCCAACCAAGGGTTTATTCATCGATTTTCAAATATGTTCGCGGCGTTGAAAATTATACCAGATATAGTGGACGAAGTGAAGACAGCTATCAAAGCAGATCCTTATCTGAGAACAGTACAAGAAGACATTGAGAAAGGTAGGACCAACCCTGAGTTCACCTTGGATGACGAAAAAATACTAAAATACAAAGGAAGGATATGTGTACCTGAAACAGAAAGTACAGACATTAGACATCGACTGATGAAAGAAGCCCATACCACCATTTATTCGATACATCCTGGAAGTACAAAAATGTATCATGATCTGAAGAAACTATATTGGTGGAGGGGAATGAAAGCAGATGTGGCTAAGTTCGTGTCTCAATGTCTAAATTGTCAGAAAGTAAAGGCTGAACGACAACGACCCACAGGACTGTTACAGCCATTACCGGAACCAGCATGGAAGTGGGACTGCATCACTATGGACTTCGTCACGGGACTACCATTGACTCCTCGAGTAGTTGACGCGGTTTGGGTGATTGTGGACCGTTTGACCAAAACAGCTCACTTCATACCTATACGACCTCAATATACACTGGAAAGGTTAGTAAAGCTATATGTGGATAATATTGTTCGATTACATGGTGTTCCAGAAAGTATTGTGTCCGATAGAGATCCATGATTTACTTCCAAGTTTTGGGAAGGATTGCAAAAGGCTATGGGTACAACGTTGAAGTTCAGTACTGCATTCCACCCACAGACAGATGGACAGTCAGAACGTAAAATTTAGATTCTAGAGGATATGCTACGAGCATGTGTAATTGATTTCAAAGGATCATGGGACAAAAAGTTACCATTGATCGAGTTCGCCTACAACAACAGCTATGAGGCTACCATACAGATGTCACCTTATGAAGCACTGTATGGCAGGAAGTGTTGAACTCCCTTGTTTTGGAATGAAGTGGGAGAACGTAGCATTATTGGACCGGAATTTGTTGAAGAGACTTGTCGAGTGGTCGACCTTATCAAGGAAAGGGTGAAAACAGCTCAGAGCCGTCAGAAGCAATATGCAGACACTTGACGAAGAGATCTAGAGTTCGCTGTAGGTGATAAAGTATTTTTGAAAGTATCGCCTATGCGAGGATTGAAGAGGTTCGGACAGAAAGGGAAGCTAAGTCCAAGATATGTCGGACCATATGAAATTCTAGCTAAACATGGAAAAGTAGCTTATCAGTTAGCACTACCACCATTTATGTCAAGTGTACATGACGTATTTCATATTTCCCTATTAAAGAAGTATGTCAAAGACCCAACGCATGTCTTGACAGTGGATTTGCCGGAATTGACTGATTATTTGACGTTTGAAGTAACACCAATAGAAATCACCAGCCGAAAGGTTCAACGTCTACGCAACCGAGATATCTATTATGTTAAGGTCACTTGGAAAAGTAGAGACATGGAAGAAATTACATGGGAAGAAGAAAATGCTATGAGAAAGCAATACCCTTACTTATTTGATTCAGAATGTATGTACAATTTCGAGGACAAAATTTTTATAAGTTGGGGGGAATTGTAAGACCTGTGTCAATCTAACCCGGTCTTACCACCTTGAACCAAGTTCACCTATCATGGTCGAGTCAAATGGACCAAGGGCGTGAAGGAGATCGAGATCCCAGGTATCAAATCAACCCAAAAATACTTAAAATAGGGGAAGGGTCGCACACCCAGCTAAGCAGGGTCGGACCTCCCAAAACAGAAAGTCAGACCCTCAGTTTTGGAGGGAGGGTCGTACAGCTTAAGACCCTAGGGTCGACGGGATCATCGACCCTCGGTTCCTGCCAAATATAGAAATTAGGAAATTTCTATATTTTTCGATTGGGATTCTTTCCCAATCTTAATGGGACTTATTTAGGATGTTCCTAGTCTATTTAAAGGACGTCCCTAAGCCACTTTCACTCCTTTCACAACCCTAATTGAATTGAGAGAAAGAGAGGAGAAGGAAAAGAGGAAGAAGAGAGGCAAGGAAGAGAACCTAGCAAAAAGGAGAAGAGTTGCAGAGAAAGATTAATCTTCTCAGGTATGGATACTAATTCCATGAGTTTCTACAGACCTTAGGATAGTTATTGGAGAGAGAGAGATCTCGGAGAAACCCAAACCATCCATCCATGGTTAGGTTTTCATGGAAAACCATAGGTGGATGCATGAAAACTATTTAGATGGATTATACATGGTTTCAGACCATGGAATGGAGGTAGAATGGAATGTAGGAACAAGCCATAGGACCCCAAACATGAAGAATGGATTAAAAAGTGGAAATTGGACCAAAGTGCACCAAGGGTCGCACCGAGGGTCGATGACCATCCGACCCTAGGTGTTTCTGACCATCGACCCTCAGCATTCGGGAAGTCCAGAAAGAGGGGAGGGTCGATAGACCCATCGACCCTAGCATCGACCCTCAATTAACAGAATGGTTTTTAAATTCCCAATTAATTCTAATTAATTCTATCCACTTTGTTAAGTTTGCTAGCAATATAATAACTTTATAACGGTGATTCTAAAGCTTGGAAAAGTATCTATTAGCAAGCTAAGGTGAGGAACCTTAACCCCAAACTAAATTGGTTAATAATAAACTATTTTCTATTTCTTGAGTCCTATGCCATGCTTGATTCTATGCGAATATGTTTGTAATGTGCATACAACATGCCATCCAATATTTCTATTACTTGTTCATGCATATTTATTTTATTATTTATAACATGGTGATGATGATGATGATAGGAATAGGCATGTGCTTGTATGTGTGTGGTTGATGGGCTTGATACGAGCGAGTATCAAGGGAGGTGTGATGAGGACGTCAATAAATGTAACCTTTGGCGGGTCTCAATACTTTAGCTCTATCTCTAACTCAAGTCTTGTGCATTGGCATCGTCGTATCGCCATTACTTTAGCAGAACTATTATGTCGTAGAGTATCAGGGGAGGTGGTCTCGGTCCTTGTAGTCTCTGACTCTACCGGGGGGCCTTAGCTCTATCTCTAATGGCATTCTGAGCGATGCTGGGGTGAGGCCTTTGATACACTGTTTGGCATTAGGATTGGTTAGTTACGAGCCTAGTTTGTAGCCCTCGCCAACAGGGGCTTACATGTTGGTATGGCACTATATAGCAATAAACGTAACCTTTGTTATATAATATTCATGGTTGGGTGCATGTGAGTTGACGATAAACATGATCTTCGGGTAACGTCACACACTCGTGTATAGAGGCGGAGTCAATAAACGCGACCTTTGGCTACCTAAACCTTTCTATTGCATACTGCAAACTTTAAACCAGACCAAAGATATAAATTAATTTTTGCATGCATATGTATTGGTGCATTGTTTTGGCTACTCACTGAGCCGTGATGTGTGCTCACCCCTCGACGTTGAATATTTTTAGTTGATGATGCAGGTTATACCGTTAAAGACTATATGAATGCGTCTGCGTATGGAAACGTGGCAGCTATGGAAGCTGGAGCTGAAGATGATACACACGACTCCTCTTGCGAGTGCAACTCGTGTGTATTTGATTAGATATTTTATAGGTTTCTTTTATTGCATTTAATAAAGACTTGTATTTGATATTTAAATATTTATGTCTCAGTTGGAAACAGAATAATTTGCTATTAAATTATTGATATCATCTTTCTCAGTTCATTTATTTATAAGATTTTCGCTATTGTGTATTTACTCTGATTATGATTGTGGATGCGTGTAAGTTTGGATAACGCGGGGATAGCCTATTTGAGATCCTGGTTGAACCGTTGGTTATTTAGCGGTTCATCGCACCATTCTGAATAGTGCGGAATTGGGGTGTGACACTAATAGTACCTATAGAAATTCTAGGATTTAGATGCATGCACAACATTTCTAAAGCATTAAATTAAAATGTATACCTGTCATCCCATCGGGCGATGCCGCAGCCTCTTCTGTAGATACTGCATACAGCTTTCCAAGTCTGGAGGCCTTTGAAGGCTAAGGGCAAGTCCTAGAAAAATGCCATGTCTATCCTTAGTTGAAGATTTCAGGTTGGTAGTAGATGGAATAACTGGACGGTACCCTACAGTGATAGTGTATGGAACGACAAGCTTGGCTGGTGATTAAGTGGTACGAAAGGTCTTATTAGTTGTCCTCCCACCAACGAAGTTAGCTGTCCTCATGTTACCTCCTTTCTGGGTGAAGTAACTGTCCCTCAAACTAGCCTCAATAACCTTGGCTGTTTGCATAGCCTCCGAGTACACTTCCTTTCCCAATGCATCTACTGTGGCCCAAATGTACTTTGTAATACCTTGGTAAATCTTTGAGCTTTGGCTGCTTCTTTCTTCATATTGACAAGAGAAAAATAGAAAAGCTCCTCAAACCTATGCTAGTAATCATCCACTATCAGCTGCCCTTGTGATATGTTGAGGTACTCAACCTCCATCTTGTCCTTGAAGTTCCTTGGGAAATATTTATCAAAGTATGCTTCATTGAAAATCTCCCAAGTTTGTGGATGTTTTGCAACAAGGAGTGGCTGTGTAGACTCCCACAGGTGTTGGTTTAATCTTCCAGCATATAATTAGCACACATAATCTCCTCCTCTTCAATGTAGACCATCATCGGAACAGTCTCAATAGACTTGATCCAAACAGCAGGTTGTAGCGGATTTGTGCCTACCCATGTGAATTTTAGAGGCTTTATTTTTATGAACCTCTCAACGGTCCGGGATGGGTTAAGTTGTTGTGGTACGGTCGGGATCAATGGTGGATTTTGAGTGACCATAGGGTTTTGGTTAGCCTCATTTGTTGGTCTGTGCTGTTCTGTTACTACCCTTGTATTATTGGCAATGCTTGCTCTTGGAAAAAGAGCAATGTTGTTGGGGTTCCCTTGGTTTCCGACTGCCCGAGGTGTAAGTGCTAGCGTCAGAGTGGACCTCAGATCCTCCAAGAACTTCTTCTGATTTGCTTCATTCTCACGTTGCTGTTCCCTCAGCACATCCTATTGCTCTTCACTCAGGGTCCTAGCAAAATTTCTTATAATTGACGGAATGTCGGCAAGTGTAGCTTTGAGTGGTGGGGGTAGAATAGTTTCATGTTGAGTGATTTCTTCTTGTGGTATACTAGTTAGTTGATTCTCGGTAGGATTTGTCCCATCACCTGTTTTCCCTGTTAACTGACTGCCTCGATTTTAATTGTTGCGGTGTGTGGAATGGGTATACGGTGCCAATGGTAACTGTGATGGTGCCTGAAACAGTTCCCAATAAGGTTAGCAACATGTTCTTGTATAAAACGGCACAAGTATAGTGGAATTAAAACATGCACGAATCGGAACCAAACACACACACAACCAACATTACGATTCAACAGTTAATTAAGTTTAAAGTCCACTTGGTCGCAGTGTTGGAGTCTACCAATTTTGATCGGTGACCGCATCTGAGAGTCCAACCTAAGGCTTCTGGAACTTCCTGGTCGTGATGTCGGTCACTACAGTCGTGCGGTTTGGTTACTTCCCGAGGGCGTACAACTACTAGTCGGAGGGGGTGCCGGTCGCAACTCTAGATCCTGCTCCTGTCGGGATTCGAGACCAGTTAGTGAAATTTTTCCCTTTCTATAAATTGGCATGTGTTCTAAATTTTTCTTTTCATTATTCATTTTCACTCTTAGGTGGTTGGGACCTCTTTTTCACCTCCGAAGACTCTCTTTTTGCCTCTAGTGATTCACTAGGTGATCACACTTTGATTATTCTTCATCAACATCGTCTCCAGGTATGATTCTTTTCTCCTTTTTATAAAATCCCATTTTTTAGGATTTAAAAATGGTCAAGAAACCCTAGTCTTTTCTTTTTTTCCTTGAGTTTTCTAATACCAAATATTTTTCCAACGGTTTTTACTTGATTGAAAGCTCTCAATATTGTTCTCATACCATTTTACCTTTATAATTCATGCTTCCTCTTACATTCACCAAGGTTTTTATGTAGAATTCACTTTTCTCCCAAATTTTTTGTCCATGAGAATACATTTGGAGTATCCTTGTTAATTTTTCCTTGAGATTCCCTATTGTTTACTTGGTTCCTACATGGATGTGGTTAAAATGTACTTTGTCATGGTTATCTTGCCTTCTTCTTTAGATTCTAGAATCTTGTTAAAGGTTTTTAGGTATAATCTTAGTATTTGAGGTCCCGTTTGATAAAACTTCTACTTCTGGATTTTGGATTCTAGTTCAAATTTGTATTCTACTCCAGGTTACTCAAGGATTATTTTGGAGTAGACAGTTGTTTGATAACATAATTCTGAAAATGGACACTAGAGTATCTTTGGATTAGAAACATGTTTGATAACATACTATCCCCCCAATCAAAGTCTAAAAAATAATCGTGGTAGTGGTGGGTGGTGGTAGTGGGTGGTGGCGGTGGTGGGTGGTATAGTGGTGGTGGATGGTGGTTGTCACGCCCCAATTCTAGCTGAACCAGAAATGTGAGTGAATCGCCACTAAACCAAAGACTCACATCAGGATCTCAATAGACCGTATCAACAAACAGTCCATATAAACTAACCACAATCAGAATATACTAAATACAGCGGAAGCCTTTAAATAAATGAACTGAGTTATCTAATATAAATAAATAACTATTTAAATTATTGTCAAACAAAAACATAATTAAATAATCTATTACATCAACACATAGTTAACAGAAAAAAATAAATAATAAACTCCTAAGTCCAAAAGGAACACGTAATAGGAATACTCGCATGAAGCATCATGCTCATCCTCCTTTGCATGTGCATCTAATGCAGCGACAATCCCATATGCTAGAACAGCCACGAAATCCTCAACGGTATAACCTGCATCAACATCTCAAAAAAATATATATATATTCAGGGTGAGCTCACAACTTAACTCAGCAAGAAACAAGACAATACAACACACAAACGCATGAGATAACATTACATTGGGGTCAGGTATAACTTGCAAAGTGTTATGGTAAGGTTTGGTAGCCACCGCACCTCCATGCTTGAGAGTGTGAGCATGCCCAAGGGATCATACACCACTGTCGTCCCACATCACTCACTTCAGTATAGAGATAAAGCTAGAGTCTGGTGGGCAGGTGGTGCCATAATCCCATGTCCTCCCCCTGATCCCTACACCCTACCAATACCTATACCCCTATTAGCAAGGGCTTGTAAGTGGGTTCCATTTCTAACCAGTCCTATATGTCATCTTAGTATCCAAGGCCCTACCCCAGCATAGCTCCCTACGACATAGAGATTTGGCTCGAGTCTGGTAGCCAGGATGAACTACATGCCATGTCCTCCCCCTGATACCCTACTCCTACCAAGCTCAGTAAGGTAGACAACGATACGAAAAGGTGTTAGTGTGAGGATATATCCAGGGTTTCCACTCCCCTTCATATTCTGCACACCAACGAAAACAATCACATGCCTAAACACATCACAATCCTAGCATAATGAATATGCATGAATAGATAATAGAAATAAATAAAAGAGATGACATGTGTTATGCATAGATAACACTCAATAGATACATAAACAACGTTTTACTATTTAGTTAATTAGGGTTTGAGGTCTTGTCCCTTACCTAACATGTGATTGCAAGTTTCCTTTGCATTACAGAGTCCACTCATACTGTCCACAAGTCATATACAATCAATTAGAATTAGGTTGCTAGGGTTTCAGTTGGTTAGAACCAAGTTTGGCCAACAAATGGCACCCGGATGGACATACCGGTCGGATCTAAGGTCCAGTCGGTATGTCACTGTGGTATATACCACTTGGACATCTATCCAGTCGATAGCCTTATGGTATGGCATATCGCTTAGACCTCCTGTCCAACCTCTATGCCCGATAATATGGGTCCGAGAGTCCATTTTTGGACCTTTTTTTTTCTATCGGTCATTGGCTTGGTTTTTAGGGTTTCTCCTAAACCATTCTAGGGTTAACGAGAATGTTAGGTCCATTAGATTTAGGTTAATTTTTGTTTGAACTCAAGGAATAGTGTTCATATCCTTTTCAGACTGAATCACACAGAGAAATAGGGTTTTACAGAACTAGGGTTTTAGATAGATACATCGTTTCACAACATTGAGCCATAACCAAAACTTCCTCCAGAGATAGAGCACTTACCAGTACTTTTTGAATGGTGGTGCTTTCCTCCCAATAGAAATCCCCTCTCATATGGCTTATTTCCTCTCTGCTCCTTCTCAGATCTCCTTTCAGATAGCTCTAGGGTTTGAGATTCACTAAAATGTTCATTTCAAGGAGGAAATGTTTATTTATACAGTGGAATACCATTCTAGGAAGGTTTCCTACTTCTAGAAGATCTTTATGAATCAGATTCAGAGTATGGGACCCATTGGTGTTTGTCTCCACTATAGCAGTCATATCGGTGGGACATACTAGTCTAAAGAATAGTCAAACCGGTATGTCAGACCGGTATGCATAATTTTAGTCCAAAAGGTTCGTTTCTTGTACCTTGATCCTGTGATTCGTCACCTGGCCTCATATTCTGCTCCGATTATCATTGAAAGACTTGTCACAACGTCAAACTTACGTGAGATCGGGTTTTCAGAGTGCGGGTCTTACAACTCCACCACCCTTAAAAGAAATTTTGTCTCTGAAATTTACATTTAGGTTTCACAATTCCCCTACCCTTATAAGAATTTTTTTCCTCGAAATTTATACGTACCTTTGGAATCGAAGAGATGAGGGTACTCTTGTTGCATGGCATTCTCCTCCTCCCTGGTTATTTCTTCTACATTATGGCTCTTCCAAACTACCTTGACATAGTATATATTAAGCTTTTGAAGTTACTATACCTTTCGACTGATGGGCTTGACTGGCACCACCTTGAAGGTCATGTTTTCTATCAAATCTAGAGGATTGACAATTAGAATGTGCGAGGGGTCTCTCAAGTACTTCTTCAGTAAGGATACATGGAACACATTATGAACACCTGACATTGCTAGTGGCAATGCAAGCTGATAGGCCACTTTTCCACATCAAGACATAATCTCATATGGTCCCACATACCTAGGACATAGCTTCCGTTTTTTGCCAAACCGCTTCAAGTCTCTGACAGGTGATATATTCAAAAACACCTTATCACCTATAGTAAATTCAAGATCTCGATGTCTGTTATCACCATAGTGCTTCTGACAAACTTGAGCAATCTTCACCCTTTCTTTGGTCTGGTCAATTACTCTACAAGTCTCCTCAATAAATTCTGGTCCTATAATCCGTCGTTCTCCAACCTCGTTCTATAACAAAGGTGCCTGACATTTCTTATCATACAAGGCCTCATATGGAGCCATCTGAATCATAGCTCAATAGCTATTGTTGTTGGCAAAGTGGCTGAGTGATAGCTTCTCGTCCCAAGCTCCCTCGAAGTCAATAGCACAAACTCAAAGCATGTCTTCTAAGATATGGATGGTTCTCTCTGACTGACCAGCTGTCTGAGGATGAAAGGCCATACTGAACTTTAATTTTGTTCCCATAGCCTTTTGTAGTCCGTCCTAGAATTTAGATGTGAAGCATGGATCTCTGTCAGACACTATGCTCTCTGGCACGCTGTGAAGTCTGACTATGTTGTCCACGTATAACATTGTTATCCTATCCATGGTGTATTGTAGCCTAATAGGGATAAAGCAAGCTATCTTTGTGAGGTGATCTACAATTACTCGAACTGCATTCACTGACCTTGGAGTCATAGGTAGTCCAGTGACGAAGTTCATGGTAATACAATCTCATTTCCATGCTGGTTCAGACAATGTTTGTAATAAACCTACGGGTCTCTGTCTCTTCACTTTTACTTGTAGGAAATTCAGACATTGGAAGATAAATCGAGCCACATCTGCTTTCATACCCCTCCACCAGTACAGTCTCTTTAGGTCATGGTACATCTTAGGGCTTTCAGGATGTACCTAGTATGGGCTATAGTGGGCCTCTGTCATAATTTTGTCTCTGATGTCTGAATTCTCACTCTCAGTTATACATAAATGTCCATGATACTTGAGCACCTTATCTACGTCTAAGGTGAATTCAAGATTGGTTCTACCCTTTTCTAAATCCTCTTGCACTATCTTGAGGTGTGAGTCTTATAGGACTGCTGCTTTCACCTCCTCTATCAGGTCAAGCAAAATCTTAAATGCTACGAACATAAGGGTGAACTTGTGAATCAAGCCTTTCTCCATAGGATCTTCTATTGACTTTAATAAGTTCTATTCTTTATTTTCTATCGAGCCAAAATCTACAGGGCATAATGCAGCATTTGTACTAGGCCCTGCTACAGGTTTCGATGCCCACTTCCTACTTAAAGCATCGGCCACAAAGTTGGATTTACTCGAATGGTATTGGATATTCGCAATCATAGTCCTTTAACAATTCCAGCTACCTTCTCTGCCTCATATTCAAGTCCTTCTGAGTGAAGAGGTAAGTCAGACTCTTGTGATCAGACATTATTTGAAAATTTTACCATAGAACTAATGGCTCCAATTCTTGATTTCCTGAATGACCGCTGCTAATTCTAGGTCATGCATAAGGTAGTTCATTTCGTGCTCCTTTAGTTATCTTTAGGCATAGGCGATCACCTGTTCTCCTTGAATCAATACACATCCCAGTCCCAAACCTGAAGCATCTGTGTACAGTGTGAATGGAAGGTCTGTACAGGAATAATCAGGATAGGTGTTGACACCAGTCTTGACTTCAGTGCATAGAAATACTTTTCTTACTTGTCCATCCATATGAACTTTTCTCCCTTCATGGTCAATCTAGTGAGTGGACGGCGATCTTGGAATAACCTTCCACAAATCTTATGTAATATCCAACTAGGCCCAGGAAGCTATGAATTTCAACAATTATCTTTGGTGCTTCCCATCCAACTATGGTTGCTATTTTGCTTGGATCCACTTTGCTTCCTTCTACAAATACTACGTGACCCAAGAAGGCTACTTCATCCAATCAGAATTCACACTTCTTAAATTTTGGATAGAGCTTATCTCTTCTTAGCCGCTGTAAGGCAGCTCTCAAGTGCATTACATGTGTCTATTTGTCCTTGGAGTAGACCAATATATCATCTATGAATACGATGATTGATGTGTCCAACATGTCATGGAACACTCGGTTTATCAGTTCCATAAACGATGCAAGGGCATTGGTTAATCCAAAAGACATCAGAAGGAACTCGTAGTGCCCATACCTTGTCCTAAAAGCTATCTTGGGAATGTCCGCCTCCTTGATCTTGAGTTGGTGATATCCTAACCTAAGATCAATCTTTGAGAAGACACTGGAACCTTTATAGTTGATCGAACAAATCATTGATTCTAGGTAGTGGGTACCTATTCTTGATGGTGATCTTGTTTAATTTATGGTAGTCTATACATAGATGTATGCTACCATCTTTCTTCTTAACAAATAATACAGGTGCTCCCCAAGGCGATATACTCGGCCTTATGAATCCCTTGTCTAATAACTCTTGTAACTGGGTCTTCAACTCCTTCAATTCCTTAGGTGTCATCCTGTAAGGTGCCTTAGAATTTAGAGCTACCCCTGATAGAACCTCTATCACAAATTCAGTAGCCCTATCTGGTGGTAATCAGGGTAGGTCTTCCAAAAATACATTGGGAAAGGGAAACTCCCGTACCACCTCAATATCTTCTATTTTGGCAGCTCAGCAGTTGTATCAATTACAGACATGAGATAACCAACTCCCCTCTTCTCTGGGAATTTCTTGGCTTTAAGGGTACAGAGTATAAGTGAAGCATGTCGAGTACAAGCAAAGATAAATTACTCTACTTACAATTAATAGCAATGGCAAGTAAAATTCGATCCACAGAGACTAGTTAATCAAATCGTCTACTTACCAAGAAAAGGGGGGGGGGGGGAGGGGCTTCTTCTTCAAGTTAATTGACATAAGAATAAGTTCTAAAAACATAATTGAGTAACAAAAATTCAATGAAAGACGATATCGATTCAAAGAAAATTTTTATGATTGTAAATTGATCACTAACCTAGATTATTCTCTATTTAAATATTTAACCAAGGATTATCGAAAAGCCAGACATTCCTTATCTTCCCTAAATTCATTAATCTGAGCCTAGCACACAAATTAATTCTTATCATTAAACCAATTGTTATTAAGCAATCCTCATGAATCCATTGATAGCATTACACTCTTGGAGGGAATTAAAGATGAACAACAATTTAACAAGCGTTAGATTATTTAATTCATTCTATGAATCTTTTAAGAAAATAACAAAAAACTTGGATCATAATTGTTCTTTTTAATTGCTACTCTTCCTGAACACCATAATAATTACTAATTATGGATTCGGGCTAGCTATAAACCATACAACTCAATCAATTAATAAGCCTCTTAATAAACTGAATCATGTAGTCATTAACATGAAAAATCAAGAACCACAGATATTTGAATAGAAGAATAATTAAAATTAAGAATAGAGTCTCATAATTTTTACTAATCGGATTGAATTTCCCTTGAATCGACTAAAGAACTTAGCTAGACATTATAGAAAAGAAAGGCACAAAAGAAATAAGACTATCTTCTCAATAATTCTTGGATGCTATATTACGTAGCCTTTACATTGCTTAAATAGCTAGAGTAAAGGAGTCTAAAATTGGTATGTCTAGAATTGGCAACCTTATTACATGAAAATAAAGATTAGGTAAAATCCTCCTGCCTAGATTAAATAGGGAATCATTCCATTATTAACCAACTGCCACTCTTAGACTTGACAATCTTTGTAATATTCCATAGTGGTGTATATTTTCCTTAAGATTTCTAACAATCAATCAAGGCCTTCCAATAGTGAACCTTCCATGTATGGAAACCTTCTTTATCTGGTTCGAATTCAGATCGGCTTTTCAAATTAGATTTTTAGACCATGTTTGGTTACTGAAATTCTTTCCAAGTTAGAAACCTGCATGAAATTCAGAAGGTCATTATTAAAAATGCCAGAATTTTTTGATTTTAAATATAAATTATCAATACTTTCCCACCAATGTCTTATATATAAGGAATCATCACAAATGAGTACCATAAGACATAAAATATGTTAAATAGACTAAATGTAAGGAGAATAAATATATAAAATTATGAATCCATCAAATTCCCCTACACTTAGATTTTGTACATCCTCGGGCAAAACTAAATATTACGTAAATTTTATTTTTTACTTTCATCCCACAGCATTCAAAGAACATGTGTACCATGATCAGAAATTAATTGAAGAGATCAAGAAAACAATATATATCATAGTCAAAGGTTACTTAGCAATTATGAACAACATCTAACATAACAGTCTTATTCAAAAGTAAACATGCTAATGTTGAGTAGATTTTCTTATGGAATTCTCTCTACTCACTCAAGAATTCAAGGTTTAACTGTACTCAAGATCTTCCCATGAAGATGCACTACCATAGGCTTGCTTATTCACCAATATTGTAAGACTTGTATCAAACTAACCGGTCTTACCAGGACAAGGTCTACCTATCATGGTCGAGCCAAGTGGACCAAGTGCGTGAAGGAAATCACAAGACCAGGAATGAATTTAACCCAAAAATAGTAAATATGAGGGTAGGGTCGACCCCACATCAACAGAAGTCCAAACTATGATTTTTCTAGTCTTAGGGTCGCATGACTAGAAAAATGTAGGGTCGACGGATCCTACGACCCTACGTGCGACACTATGATGACAGACAGAAACCGTAAATTAGGAAACTTTCCTAACTTTAAGGGGTTCTTTCCTAAACTCGATGAGACTTATTTTGGAGGGTTTTTCACTATAAATAGGACAACCCTTGGCCTCTTTCACTCCTTTTAGAACCCTAATTGAAAGTGAGAAAAAGAGAAAGAGAAAAAGAAGGAAGAGAAGAAGAAAAGGAAAATTGAAGAAAAGACTAAGGAAGAGAAAGAACTTCAGAGAAACCTTTGAATTTCAGCCAACTTCAGGTATGAGTATAATTCCCTTCATAAATTAAGATCCTAGAATGGAATATGAAGAAGTTAGGATTAGGAGAAACCTAAATCATCTATCCATGGATGAGTTTCAAAGGAATCCATGGAAGTAATCATCATAGCCAATGGAAAGTGTGTCAAAATCATAGTTATGAGGCATAGAACAATCTTAGAATGGACCTACGAGACCATAGGATCGATCACATGCCCTCGGGAAGTCCCAGGGAGGGTGTGGTCGCACATAGGGTCGATTGGTAACTGAGCCCATGTCCGACCCTACACCCTAGGGTCGATTGGGTAACCGACCCTAGGTGCTACCCTACCTGCGACCCTATGATTCAGCTAGTCTAAATTTGTTAGAAATAATTCTAATTAAAATATATAGACTTGTTAGGTCTTCCTAGTGATTTAAAAGTGATTCTTAGAGCTTGAACGAGGATCTACACTCAATCAAAGGTGAGGGAACAAGACCTAAACTAATTGGATAATAAAAAAGCTATTTTTGCTTATTGAGTTCGATACCATGATTGATTGATTCTATGCATGTATGCGTGTATTGTGCATTTAACATGTCATCCAATATTCTTGCTATTACTGTTCATGCATATTTAATTTTTTTTATTTATAACCTGCACGTGAAATGACAATGCTGATATTCATTGGGCTACTGCATACACTCGTGTATATAGGTGAGGCGGCCTCTGAACCTTTCTATTGTACATTGCAAACTTATAAATCATACCACAGATATAAATTGAATGCTTGCATATGTTTGTTACATTGTTTTGTTTGCTCACTGAGCCATGATGTGTGTTCAACCTTTTCGACATTGAATATTTTAGTTGATGATGTAGGTACCACAGTTGAAGATTATGTAAATGCTCCTATGTACGGGCGAGCTACGACGATGGACGCTGAAGTGATGATGGAGTCGCATGATTCGACATGCGAGTGCAACTCTTGTGTTTTCGATTAGACTTTTATTTGGATTATACAGACAATGTAATTGAATTAATTATTTAAGTTATGTCTTAGTCCTTTTGGAAATAATTGGTTAAAATAATTATTTTATCACAATTAGATTCTTAGTTTATTTAATATTTAAGACTTCTGCTATTGTGTATTTACTCTGATTATTGTTGTGGATGTGTATGGTTTAAGCAAACGGACACAGTCTATTTGAGATCCTGGTTGAACCGTTGGTTTATTAGCGGTTCATCACACCATTCTGAATATTACGGAACTGGGGTGTGACAACTTGGTATCAGAGCTCTCAGGCCCTGTCTATTAAACCAATATATTTCCACAAAGTGCGTGAACTGAGTTAGGATAAAATTTACAAGCTTTAATAAGAACACACTTTAAGCACCTGTGTTGTTTGAGACAAAATTAATAAAGAGAATAATGCATATATAAAAAAGAGAAACAAGTTTTATATACATCAAATAAAATGAACGTATATACATATCCAAAGCAGAGTAAAGTCCACAACCCAGACAGTTACTCTGTAGTACAAAGAAAAACAAAAAGAAATATACATCATGGAGTTGGAGGTGATGGAGGAGGAGGTGTCTCGCGATCTCTGTCATAGTCCTCAGCATACACTCTAGTCAACCAGGCTACCTGAGTCTGGGTCGTCTGGAGAGTAGCTGTCAACTCAGCCATCCACTGATCAGACGCACGCTAAGCATCTAGAAGCTCGCCACTCTCCGATCTGTTGTGCGCTGAGCATCTAGAAGCTCTCCCACTCTCAAGTCCGTCACGCGCTGAGCCTCTCTGATCTCACATAGTAATCCCATCATATCATCAGATAGTGGGTGTGAAGGACCAGCCATGTGTGAAGGAGCCTGAGATGGACCAGCTCCAGTAGAATGTGGAGGTGATGGAGGAGGTATAGCGTCTACATCCATATACATGCGATCCTCATCCTCAGCCTCACCCCCATGGACCCCTACTCTGGCTACTACTGCTGCTGCCACCTCAGTGTCTGCTATCTCTACCCAAGTATGAGGACGCACCAGAGCGTTCCTCTCATCATCACTGACCTGAGCATCCCGCATGGCATCCTATAGATGGCCTCCCAGTCTAGCACCGATGAGAAGGTCTTTTCTTGAATCCTCTCATCCACTAAATCAACACCTAGGCAAGTGAGCAGAGTAGTGATCAGACGTCCATAAGGTAGGTTGCCTATCTGACCAGGCAGTGTAGCACGGATCATCGTCCTCAGGATAATGTAAGGTAGGCAGACAGGCTGCCTAGTGCAGATGCAGTAGAGGACTTACTGAGTCAACTGGGAGATCCTCACATAGTGTCCACTCTGGGGTATCAGGTTGTGCTGGATGATCTTGCAGTACACCCGAGGCTCTGGACGTAGGTTGATCGCTTTCATCTCCCAGCGGTCATCTCTGATAAGCTGACTGTCAATCTCATCACGCATCTCCAAGGAAAGGAACTGGGGCTCCCTGGGGGCACAGTACACCAAAGGGCCGTCATTTGATATGCCCAGAAGATCAGCCAACTACTAGCAGTCAAAGGAAACATCTACCCCTTTGACGTAGCTCGTGATCCTGAGCTCCCTACCCCTCTCTGTATCATTGCGATCCCCCACTACCTGGAGATTGTAATAGAATTGTCTCACTAAATCCGAACGGGTACACACGTCATAGGTGATCACAGGGAGCCAGCCCATGTCACCAAAAGCCCCTTCCACATTAAAGAAGGCTAGACTAGCCAAGTCCACATAGCGACCCCCCTTTACCTTCTTACGCTCATAGCGAGCATACTGAGCTTCGGCCTCATTGGAGCAGAAATGAACTGGTTCATGAGCTCTAGGCACTTTGGTACGAGCCTTATTATCTGCCAAAACAAAGAAAAATAGATAATAGATCAGTGAAGATGAAAAATCCAAAAATTTTGGCATTATAACGACATAAATTGGTCAAAAGCTCACTTTTCTTCCATACACTTGGGCAGGAGGACTTACATAGGTTCTAAACCATCCTCCAAGGCTCATACAGTTGAAAATTTAATTTTGAAAGATCGAATTTGAAGAAATTTCAATAAATTCAAAAAATCTCAAAATTAGGTCAAAAATGGAAAATTTCAAGTTTTTCAATAACCAACCGATGAAACTCAAATATTTTTTAGGGCTTTCGTCCATTGGGTGACCAATAGCAAAAGCACCCAATAAAAATTAAATTTTTACGGTTAAAAAAAGTTTAATTTGAAGAAAACGTTGTAAATGGACAAAAATCTAGTTAGAAAGCTTCAAAAACGTGAAACAGTAAGAGAGCATACCTGAAGAGAAGGAGTGGTAGTCACGAACGGAAGATATGATCACTAAACAGGTAGGGGACGATACTGTAGCAACTCAGAGAAATGGGTTGAGTTTGAAGAGAGGAGAAAGAATGGGAAATGAATCCAAAATCGGGTTTAAAAACAAGATTCTGGGTCGTAGGGTCACAAAATTCCACCAAAACATGCGACCCTACGTCAGACCCTACCATCGACCCTAGCCTCTTGGCGATCTAACAGAGAACTAGGGGTTCGACCTAGGGTTGTACAACTACTGACCCTACCATCAACCCTAGGCTCTCGGTGATCTAACAGAGAACTAGGGGTCGGACCTAGGGTCAGACATATACCGACCCTACCATCGACCCTAGGCTCTCGGTAAGCTGATAGTGATTCTCAGGGTCGCATAAGGACCGACCCTACCATCGACCCTACAATGAAAAATACAGTATTTTGTCAGAAAGATCTGAAAAATTTGTAATTTATATTGATTAGTTCGATTTTTGACTTGAGAACAACTTATATTGATTTCCTCACATGTGCTATGATTGTTGCAGACATTACTACCACCAGAACAGAAAATGGCTGGGCGAAGAGTGGCCAGACAAAGCCATAATCCAATTCCACCACCACCACCTGTGGAGGAAGACAGCCATATAAATCCTGAAGCATAGGAGAATCTGAATATGGAACCACCAGTAGCTAGTGGCCAGTCAAATTCTACAAACTTGCCAGCCCCAACTACGGATTTGGCCACAGCCGTAATGAACTTAGTACAACAGCTGTAGCAAATACAGCAAGTGCAAGTCAATATGCAAGCTGCTATAGAGATGGCTTTTCTAGCTCCCCATACAACACCTATGCCAGCAGGGCAGGCCAGCACAATACCAGGGGGAAGTAACATGGTACCCCACACACCTCAAACACCAGTCATGCAGGCCCAAGTACAAAATCCTGAGGTAGCTCAAGGAAGTTACCCGTATCAACCACCTATGTATGGGGCTTACGCTCCGTATCCGCTGGACCACTCTCGCCTGATCGAGTGTTTTCTGAAGATGAAGCCCAAGGAATATAATGGTAAGCCAGTAGATCCTTTGTGGCCACCACACTGGATTGATGAAATGGAGAGAAATTTCATGATGATGACAGTTAATGAGGAGGAGAAAGTACTGTGTGCAACATTCATGCTGAAAGGTGATGCACACCACTGGTGGAAGTCCACACAGACTTATCTGTTAATAAAACTCGCCCAATTGACCTGGGCTATATATAAAGAAGCATTCTTTGAGAAGTACTTCCCCAGGAGTTTCAGAGATGCTATGGAAAGAGAGTTCCTAAGTTTATATCAGGGACAGATGACTGTCGATGCATATCAACAGCGTTATGAGGAGTTGTTCTTCTTTGCACCAGTCAGTATGCAATAGGAAGATACAAAGACCCGAAGGTTCGTCATGGGACTTAAGGGAAGTATTCATGAACATGTTCTAGAACTTGAGAAGAAAGTCTACAATGAAGCTGTAAAAATTGCTCGAGTGATAGATTCGAGCCAGAAAGAGAGCTATTTTGCTCAAAATAAGGGTATAAAAAGGCCTAATGGGAATTCCTATAATGGAGGGAATACCAAGACATTCAGACCCTTCCGTACTGAAGGCTTTAATGCTGCAGCCAAGACTACTTCAGCAGCCCCATTGCAACCAAAGCAAAATAATGAAGGAGTAAGGTGTTTTAACTACAATCAAGTGGGACATATTTCAAGGGAGTTCCCTAAGCCTAAAAAGCAGCTACAGCAAGGAAGAGTTTACGCTGTTACATCCAAGGATGATGTCGCATCGCCTGATGTGGTCACAGGTATGACCTGAACCTTTTAAATTGTGTTACATTGTATGAGTACGTAGACTAAATTAAAACAAATCACAGGTATCGTACCTATTAATGGCATTCCTGCCAGAGTGCTCTTTGATTCTGGAACTACTTATTCTTTTATACCTGTGTCATTTGGAAAGAAGATAAATCTACCCCTCAAATCTTTAGACTACAAATTGCTTGTACAATCGCCTATGGGATTAGAAGTGACATTAGAAAAAGGTTATGGGCCACGTCCAGTTCTTATTGATGAGAAGACTTTGGATGCAACCTTGATTCAACTTGATATGGCAGACGTTGACGTCTTCTTGGGAATGGACTGGTTAGCTCGACATTCTACAAACCTATTATGTGCGGAAAAGAAGCTGACATTTAAAGACAAGGAAGGAGCAGAGTTTAGTTTTGCAGGAACCAAACTTCCCCGTAAACGAAAACTCATCCTCTCTGCATTAAAGGCTAGGAGATGCCTCGAGAAAGGAGAAGTTGGGTATCTAGTATCAGTGGTAGACCTCACCAAGGAAGCACCACGAATAGAGGATATTGATGTGGTGTGTGACTTTTCAGATGTATTTCCTGAAAAACTACCAGGACTACCACCAAACCGAGCTATTGAGTACGTTATAGATCTGATACCCGAGCACCATATCGAATGGCTCCTACTGAACTGAAGGAATTAAAAGTACAGTTACAGGAACTACTAGATAAGGGTTACATTAGACCTAGAATATCACCATGGGGAGCGCCAATATTATTCGTAAAGAAGAAGGACGGTAGTGTTCGACTGTGTATAGACTACCGGGAACTGAATAAGCTGACAATCAAGAATCGGTACCCATTGCCTCGGATCGATGACTTGTTCGATCAGTTGCAAGGTGCCAAGGTGTTCTCCAAGATCGATCTTCGATCAGGATACTATCAGTTGAAGATTAAGGACGGTGATATTCCCAAGACAACATTAAGGACGAAATATGGACATTATGAATTTTTGGTCATGTCTTTTGGATTGACTAATGCACCAGCAATTTTTATGGAACTTATGAATCGGGTATTCCAAGATATGTTGGATTCGTCGGTCATTGTATTTATTGATGATATATTGGTCTACTCCAATGACAAAGAAACTTATATTATGAATCTAAGAGCCGCTCTGCAGCGATTACGGAAAGGGAAGCTTTACGCCAAATTTACAAAATGTGAGTTTTGGCTAAATAAAGTCGCTTTCTTAGGCCATGTTGTATCCACGGAAGTAATTAAAGTGGACCTTAGCAAGATTGAAGCCATTGTGAAGTGGGAAGCACCGAAGAGTATTGTAGAAATTAAAAGTTTTCTAGGTCTAGCTGGGTATTACCGACGATTCGTGGAGGAACCACTCCAAGATCACCGTACCGCTCACCAGTTTGACTTAGAAAGGAGAGAAGTTTATTTGGACTGACAAATGTGAGAACAATTTCCAAACATTGAAGGCAAGATTGATATCTGCTCCTATCTTGACTATTCCTATTCTAGGACAACCATTTGTTTTATACACTGATGCATCTAGATTGGGTTTAAGATGTGTACTTATGCAAGGAGAACATGTATTTGCATATGCTTCAAGACAACTGAAAACACATGAAAAGAACTATCCCACTCATGACTTGGAGTTAGCGGCAGTAGTACATGCTGTAAAAATATGGAGACATTATTTGTATGAAGAAAAATTTCAGATTAAATCAAATCATAAGTGTAAGACCCGTGTCAATCTAACCCGGTCTTACCACCTTGAACCAGGTTTACCTATCATGGTCGAGTCAAATGGACCAAGGGCGTGAAGGAGATCGAGATCCCAGGTATCAAATCGACCCAAAAACACTTAATTTAAGGGGAGGGTCGCATACCCAGCCAAGGAGGGTCGGACCTCCCAAAACAGAAAGTCAGACCCTTAGTTTTGAAGGGTCGGACTCATTAGAAACCTAGGGTTGACGGGATCATCCACCCTCCCATCGACCCTCAGTTGCCTCCGAAACTGAAATTAGGAAATTTCCTAATTTTCGATTTGGATTCTTTCCTAATCACAAAGGGACTTATTCTAGGATGTTACTACTGTATTTAAAGGACGTCCCTAAGCCTCTTTCACTCCTTTCACAACCCTAATTGAATTGAGAGAAAGAGAAGAGAAGGAAAAAGGAGAAGAAGAGAAGCAAGGAAGAGAATTTAGCCAAAAGAGAAGAGTCGCAGAGAAGGAGTATTCTTCATAGGTATGGATACTAATTCCATGAGTTTCTACAGACCTTAGGATAGATATTGATGAGAGTGTGATCTCAGAGAAACCCAAACCATCAGCCCATGGTTAGGTTTTCATGGAAAACAATAGGAGAATGCGTGAAAGCTATTTAGGTGGATGATTCATGGTTTCAGGCCATGGAATGAATGTAGAATGGAATGTAGGAGCAAGCCTTAGGATCCCAAGCATGAAGAATGGACTAAAAGAGGGAAATTGACCAAAGTACACCGAGGGTCGCACCGAGGGTCGATGACCATCCGACCCTAGGTGATCCAAACTATCGACCCTCAGTGTTCGAGAAGTTCAGAGTTTGAGGAGGGTCGCACCCAGGGTCGATCATGACTCCGACCCTACCTCCGACCCTCAGTTAACAAAATGGTTTTTAAATTCCGAATAAATTCTAATTAAATTTTATTGACTTTGTTAGGTCTTCTAGTAATATAATAACAATATAAAGGTGATTCTAAAGCTTGGAAAAGTATCTATTAGCAAGCTAAGGTGAGGAAACATAACTCTGAACTAATTGGTTAATAACAAACTGTTTTCCATTTTCTTGAGTCCAATGCCATGCTTGATTCTATGCGAATATGTTTGTAATGTGCATACAACATGTCATCCAATATTTCTATTATTTGTTCATGCATATTTACTTTATTGTTTATAACATGATGATGATGATGATGATAGGAATAGGCATGTGATTGTATGTGTGTGGTTGGTGTACTTGATGCGAGCGAGTATCAGGGGAGGTGTGATGAGAACGTCAATAAACGTTAACCTTTGGCGGGTCTCAACACTTTAGCTCTATCTCTAACTCAAGTCTTGTGCATTGGCATCGTCGTATCGCCATTACTTTAGCAGAACTATTATGTCGTAGAGTATCAGGGGAGGTGGTCTCGGTCCTTGTAGTCTCTGACTCTACCGGGGGGCCTTAGCTCTATCTCTATGGACATTCTAAGGGATGCTGGGGTGAGGCCTTGGATACACTTTTGGCATTAGGATTGGTTAGTTGCGAGCCCAGTTTGTAGCCCTCGCCAACAGGGGCTTACGTGTTGGTATGACACTATATAGAAATAAACGTTAACCTTTGTTATATAATGTTCATGATTGGGTGCTTGTGAGTCGATGATAAGTTACCTTCGGGCGGCGTCACACACTTGTGTATAGAGCCGGGGTCAATAAATGCGACCTTTGACTACCTAAACCTTTCTATTGCATATTGCAAACTTTAAACCAGACCAATGATATGAATTGATTGCATGCATATGTAATGTTGCATTGTTTTGTTTACTCACTGAGCCATGATGTATGCTCACCCCCCTCGACTTCGAATATTTTTAGTTGATGATGCAGGTTACATCGTTGAAGACTATATGAATGCTCCAGCATACGGGAATGTAGCGGCGATGGAAGCTGAAGCTGAAGTAGATACACATGACTCCTCTTGCGAGTGCAACTCATGTGTATTTGATTTGATATTTTCTTAGTTTTCTTTATTTGGATTTAATAAAGACATGTATTTGATATTTATTTATGTCTCAGTTGATACAGAATAATTTCTATTTAAATATTAATATCATAGTAGATTCTCAGTTCATTTTATTATAAGACTTCTGCTATTGTGTATTTACTCTGATTATGATTATGGATGTATGGGAGTTTAGATAACACGAATATAGCCTACTCGAGATCCTGGTTGAACCGTTGGTTTGCTAGCGGTTCATCACACCATTCCGAATAGTGCGGAATTGGCGTGTGACAACTTGGTATCAGAGGAGGCGGGGCCTCACGGTCTCTGTCGTAGTCCTTGGCATAGACTCTAGTCAACCAGGCTATCTGAGTCTGGGTCGTCTGTAGACTAGCCGTAAGATCGGCTACCCTCCTATCAGTCGCACGCTGAATCTCTATAATCTCTCCCATCCACGTGTTTGATATGCGCTGGGCGGCTAGCAGCTCATCCACTCTCACATGCTAAGCATCTCGCAACCCCTCCATCCTCAGATCAGATCTGCGCTGAGCTTCCCTGATCCCTTGCAGCATCTCCATCATATCAGAAGGTGGGCGTGAAGGACCAGCCGCATGAGAAGGACCAGTCTCAGGTACAGGATCCGCCGCAGAAGAAGTACCCACTCCAGCCGCATGCGTAGGTGAAGGCGGTGGTATCGAGTCGACATCCATATACATACGGTGTAAGACCCGCACTCTGAAAACCCGGTCTAACCTTGGTTTTGTATCGTGATAGGTCTTCCGATCATCACCGAGCTAGACGGGGCAAGTGGATAACAAACAGGTACGAAATCGGACCGAAGTCGACCAATTATACCTGATTTTAGGTATACCGGTCGATGGTACCAGATGATGGTACCGGTCGACCAGTATGGCCTGCACAGCTATGTGCGGGAATTTGGAAATTGGTCTCTGCGGGTCCCGCTTTCCTGATTTCGAATCCTAGAAGTTTCCTAATCCTAGTAGGGTTACTAAACCTTATTTTTAGCCTATAAATACACCCTTAAACCCCTCAAATCCTTTCCATTGTCTCTCACAAACCCTAGAGAAGAGAAAGAGCTTGGAAAGGAGAAGGAGCTAGGAAGAAGAAGGAGGTGCCGCCATTACCGTTTGACGAAGCTCACGCTACACCTGTCAACGGTAACTGTTTGAATCCCTCTTCTTACCCTGTGATAGTTGTGTGGGTGGATCAATACCATGCAAAGTAGGTATTGATCTAAAACCCTAAATTGGCCAATAAACCCTAAGTTGCCGTCAAACCCTAGATTTGAGTTTCGAGATGATATTTATCGAAACGAGACTTGAATGAGTTGGGGATAACTCTAACTCAAAGCCTAGACTTAGAATGGATAGAGGAAACCCTGAAAATCCATGGAGGATGGTCGACGGCAGTTGAAGAACCCATGTATGGTCTTCCGGAGACATACCGGTCGACTATACCGGTTGCACATAGTGTGATCGGTATGTTGCGACCGCTACCTCTCGGGAGGTTGTTTGTGGGGGACCGGCTGACCATACCGGTCGCCAGTTTTTCCCACAGAGCTGCGACCGGTACATGCCACCGGTCAGCTCTGTGAGGGTATTTTGTGATCTCTGTTGGTTTCCGACCAACATGAAACCCTAAATAATATATTTTAATGAAACCCTAATATTATGTAGGACGCTGTGACTTATCGTTTGGATCTTGCGACGTGGAGCAAGTAATCGAACGAGCGTCAGGTAAGGGAATCTGACCTAAACCTAATAATTAATGGACAGTAAATCGTTGTTAATCATTGAATATCTATGATGTGATGTTTGTGCATATTCACATGCCATCCTTACTTTCAGTTATTATTATTGTTCATGCATTCATAGGATGTGATTGTTAGGCATGTGATTGTTTTCGTTGGTGTATGGAGTGGGGCATGGGCCTGGGATCGCTCTTCACACTGGCACCTTTTGTAGTATTCTGTCTTAACATGCATGGTACGGGTGGGGTATCAGGGGAAGATCGTGGTACGGTGGTCTCCGATATTGATGTTGTCCCGGCCATCGTTGGGTGGTACTGAGGATTCCGAGTCGACACTGGCTTGTCCACGATGCTTTAGCTCTATCTCTATCTTTGTAGGGAGTTATGTTGGGATAGGGTCTCACCTGCGTATTGTTTCTATCCTAGTGGGTTAGTTGCGGATAGGGTATCGGGGAGGTGAGGTTTGGTGGTCTCCGGACCCGGCCTGCACGCTCTAGCTCTATCTCTATGCCGTAGACGGCTGTCTCGGGATAGAGCATACATTGTTGACATATAGGATTGGTTAGTTGCGAGCCCAATTTGCGAGCCACGGCCGGTAGGGGCTTAGGTACTGGTATGGGTAGAGTATCGGGGAGGTGCGGGTATACCTTAGCTCTATCTCTATTCCATGATGGGTGCATGTGGGTTGGTGGTAGTGTGATTCTTGTGCGACGCCACACACTCGTGTATAGAGGTGCGGGGGGCCACCAAACCTTTCTATAGCACATTGCAAACTTAAAAACCGGACCACAAAGATAAAATTGATTGTTACTCATGCATAATCTTGTGAAACTGTCTGATTGTCTTACTGAGCCGTGTTGTGTGCTCACCCTTTGTACGTACATTGTTTTTAGATGTTGATGTAGATTACACTGTGGATGACTATGTGAACGCTCCGGCGTATGGAGGTGTGGCTGCTCTAGATGTGCAAGCAGGGGAGGACGAGCATGACGCTTCATGCGAGTGCCCTTTCTGCGTGTACCTTTGATTTGTTTTATTTATTTATTTCAGTTATTTTTTATTGGATTAAAGGGATGTAAAAGATTATTATCCTATGTGTTTGAATTTGAATAATGGGATATTTATTTAAATTATCATTAGATACTCAGTTCATTCTATTTAAAGTCTTCCGCTGTATATTTATATTCGATTGTGGTTATGTGTAATTGGTTTGTATGGGTGGACACGGCCTATTCGAGATCCTGGTGTGAACCGTTGGTTCAATGACGGTTCACTCACACCATTCTGGTTGGATCAGAATTGGGGTGTGACAACTTGGTATCAGAGCCCTCGGGCTCTGTTCCAACAAACCATGCTACACATAATGGGGTCGATGAGCTGAGTTAGGAAGTTTAAAAATCTTAATACAAACACACCCTAAGCATTGTTTGACACCTGAGACGGATTAAGAAAGAGAATAACATACTATTCTAAATATGAAACTTAATTGTGCACATATACTAGTTAGGAAAAACCATGAAACTTTCATTAAAAAAAGAAAAGTATATCAAATGTGATAGTGCTACAAGGTACAGTCCACAAACCGAAAAGTTACCCTGTTATATAAACCGTCATATGAAAAGAAAAGTAAATGGGAAATCATGGGGTAAGAGGCCTGGGAGGAATGGGGTCAGCTATATCATAGTCCCGCTCGTATGCGACCCTAAGCCAATGCACCTGGTCCTGAGTCACTGTAGACCACGAGCCAAGGCGTCCCAACTCCCGACCCATCGCTCATTGAGACTCCAAGATGACCCTGCGGGTGTCCCCGATCTCGGTAAACATACTCAACACCGAGTCGGGAGGGGGCTGAGATGGCCCAGGTGTGGGAACAGGATGGTGGTGGTACGAGTGGAGGCGTGGGGCGGGCACCGGTGCTTCCCCAACTACATCGTCATCATCACCATCCCCCATCTGCGCCGCATAGGCTGCATTGGCCGCGGCCGCCGCCGCGGCTCTTCGCCGCTACTCTGCCAAGTGGACGAGGGGGAGCCTCCAACTCGTCATCACTAATGGACAGATCAACCATCTGCATCCTCTGTAT
This sequence comes from Protea cynaroides, assembly GCA_028583415.1. NCBI lineage: Eukaryota > Viridiplantae > Streptophyta > Magnoliopsida > Proteales > Proteaceae > Protea > Protea cynaroides. The sequence continues at coordinate 23,271,577 of CM053274.1, forward strand.
CGCATCCCAGTCGATGTCGGAGGTCATGGAGTCCTCGATGGCTACCTCTCCTCTGAAACTCACGCCCAGACGGCGAAGAAGGAAAGTGACGAGACGGCCATAGGGAAGGTTGCTGGCCCGATCGGCCACAGCCGCTCGATGCATGGTCCGGATGATGAGGTATGGAAGTGAGATCCGCTCTCCGGTGCGCACGCAATAGGTGACGTCTTGGGTGAGTTGGGACAACTCATTATAGTGACCGCTCCGTGGCACTATATCGTCTTTGGATAATGCGGCTGTAGACCCGGGGTATAGGTCTCAAGCTAGCTGCCTTCATAGGAGCCCCAGGGTTGAGGATCTGATGCGCTATCTCCCGGCGCAAATCTTCAGTCAAGTAACCTTTCGCCTTGGGGGCGCAGTACACCAAATCTCCATCATTGGGAAACCCAGGCAGATCAGCCAACTGGTGGGTGTTGAAAGAGATATGTACACCCCGGACGTAGCTGGTGATGCGTAGATCCCTACACTGGTTCGGGTGTTCGACATCCCCTTCAAGTTCCAAATTTGCATAAAAGTGCTTGGCCAGATTAGGGCGTGTGGTCTCTGTGTAGGAAATAACCGACAACCAACCTAGAGCGCCAAAAGCCGTCTCTACATTGAACCGGTGCAATTGTTCCACGTTGACCCGGCGCCCGGATACAATACTCTTATCATCAAACCAGGAAAACCGAGCTTGAGCTTCCAAGGAGCGAAACCATAGCTCATCTAGCTGAGGAACTGGCGGAGAGGGAACCCGAGAACTAGAACCATGTGAGCGCTTCCCGAGAGCACGTCTAGGAGCCATTTAAGATCTGTAAAACAAAAGAAAATGAGATAAAAGTTAGAAATTTTCGAAATTTCGGCAGCATAATGGCTATAAATTGGGAAAAAGCCTCGAACTCACCCAAAACATGGGGAGGAGGACTTACGTAACCCCCACACTCTCCAATAAACCAATCACAAGAAATTATAACAAGAAATTTCAAGAACTTCCAAGAATTTAGAAAAATTTGAGAAAATTTCGAAATTCATGAAAACCTAGGTCAAAAGATGAAAATTTTGATTTTTAGGAAAACCGTTCGGTGGAACCCCAAATTAATTGAGGGCTTTTGCTCTTGGGGGTCCCTAAACCCTTTCTAAGCCGAAGGAAAAGAATTCCTACGGTTAAAACATCTCGAACAAAGAAAAACCTAAAATTCTACATAAAGACGATATGGAAAATTCCTAAAAATATAAGAGAGAGGGTAGAGACCTACCTGGAGACGATATGCTAGGTCTTGAATGGAAGGAATCGGCTTCAAGTAGCACCGGTCGGATTGTAGCAACTCGGAACCCAGAGGAGAATCGCCACCGGAGAGAAAGAAGAAAAGAAAAGTGAGAAAAATCTCACTTTTCGCGATTTTAAAGTCAATTCTGGGCATACCGGTCGACGGTTTTGCCTATACCTATTGACCGGTATCAACCCAGGTGTGCGACCGCTATGTCTCGGCCAGAAAAAAATTTCTGACCGGTCGACTATACCGGTCGCAACACTGTATACAGAGTGGCGACCGGTATCTCATAGACATGCGACCGCTATGTCTCGGCCAGAATTTTAATTCTGACCGGTCGACTATACCGGCCGCAGCATATTTCCACAGGTGTACGACCGGTATGTTGCGACCGGTATGCCCCAAAAGAGCCAGAAAATTTAATTAAAAATTCCCAAAATTGTGTAAATCGAAATGTTACTTCTCGACTATATTTTTTTTACCTGCAGTATTCAAGACTAACACTACTATTATTGATGTTCTCACGTGTTATGTCTTCTCCTCAGATCCAATAAAATAGTCTGAGATGGCAGGTGGAAACGGTCGAAGGGGTCGAAAGCATCATCAGGCCAGAAAGCGCCTAGAAGAAGAGCAAGCTGAGCAAGACCAGGTTAGAGAAACCAGCCCTGAAGTGGAGGAGGAACAGGTCCCGGAAGTACCGACAGAATTACCGGGACCATCTCACAGAAATTCCGAGACCGTAGTTACAAACTTGGTCTATCAGATGCAAGCTCAACAGAAGGAATTTCTGAGCGAGGTACTAAAGATGCTCAGGTCAGCAGGTTCTGTTCCCGCCGGCAATACGCCCGAGTCAGGAGGAGTTAACACTCACCAACGGGTTCAGAGTAGCCCAAGGCCAAGGGCCCAAGCACAGAATGTACCACCACCGCATCGGTTTCCGTCGCCTTCTGCGTATCCAGGGGCGTATCCGTATCCACCACCATGGTACGGAGCAGATACACAGGGACAGCACGATCTTAGCAGGTCTGTGGACAGGTTCTTGAAGTTGAAACCGTCATCGTTCACCGGCAAGACAGGGAAACCATTGTGGCCAGCACAGTGGGTTTCTAAAATGGAAAAGAACTTCCGATTGATGACGTGCACTGAGGAGGAGAAGGTACTGTTTGCCACTCACATCTGTGAGAGAGGACGCGAATGCTTGGTGGAATTCCACACGGGCATATTTGGAGAACCAATACACTTTAGTGGACTGGGAAGTGTTTAAAGCGGCTTTCTTCGACAAATATTTCCCAAAGAGCTTCAGAGATCAAATGGAGAGAGAGTTTCTCAACCTGCAGCAGGCTCAGTCGACTGTAGATGCATATCAGCAGAGGTACGAAGAGCTGTTCTTCTTCGCACCAGTCAGTATGCGGGAAGAGGAGACAAAGATACGTAGGTTCACCATGGGACTACGTGGAAGCATCAGAGAGCACCTTTTGGGTCTGGATAAGAAGACCTACAACGAGGCAGTGCAGGTTGCGAGGGTGATAGAGTCCAGTCAGAGGGACAGCTTCTTCGCTCGGAACGGGGGAGTGAAGAGATCTCTTGGAGAGAGCTCGGGTGGCAGTAATACTAGACCATTCGCCCCATACGGGGGCAGACTACTACAGCACCTGCGAGAAACAACCTGGCACCACCTGTGCCACAATTAGCCTGACCCAACCCGAATATTAAATGTTATAACCGTCGAGCAATCGGGACATGTTGCAAGGAACTGCATGCTACCTAAGAAGCAAGCTCCCCGGCAAGCCGAGTTTATGCGGTCCACTGAAGAGGCAGCCGCATCACCTGATGTGGTAACTGGTACGACTTTATCCCTTACTATTTGGTTTATTCTTTCAGTTGCATGAGCATATAGAACTAAGGGGCAATATATTCTAGGAATTTTAAATGTAGCTGGTTTACCCGCCAGAGTATTATTTGACTCTGGGGCCACGCACTCCTTTGTTTCTGTTTCTTTTGGAAAGCGAATGGAGTTACCAATCAAGCAATTGAACCCAAGCTTGATAGTTCGCTCTCCACTAGGAGTCGAAGTGGCTTTGGCCAAGTATTATGGACCATGTACTGTAAGTATCGAGGGCCGAGACTTAGAAGCAAGCCTAGTAATACTTGAGATGGCAGATTTTGATGTCATTTTAGGAATGGATTGGCTAGGCCATCATTCGGCCGTCCTTTTATGTGGTGAAAGGAAGCTTATGCTTACTGACAAAGAGGGGAAAGAATATAGTTTCGCTGGGATTAAGCTATCTAGGAAGCGGAAGTTGATCCTCTCCGCCCTAAAGACTAAGAGATGCTTGGAGAAAGGGGGAGTGGGTTATCTTGTATCTGTAGTCGACCTCACAGCAGAGTCACTCAAGATGGAGGATATAGAGGTGGTTCGGGAGTTTCCAGATGTATTTCCAGAAGATCTTCCAGGCTTACCACCAGATAGGGCTACAGAATTTGTGATAAACCTTATACCAGGTTCAGCTCCAGTGTCTAAAGCACCATACAGGATGGCCCCGACCGAGTTAAAGGAGTTGAAGACCCAATTACAGGAATTGCTGGATAAGGGCTTCATACGACCTAGTATATCGCCTTGGGGAGCACCTGTGTTGTTCGTCAAGGAGAAAGATGGAAGTGTACGACTATGTATTGACTACCTTGAGCTAAACAAGTTGACGATTAAGAATCGGTATCCTTTGCCTAGAATCGATGATCTGTTCGATCAGCTGCAAGGTGCAAAGGTTTTCTCGAAGATCGATCTTCGATCGGGGTATCACCAATTGAAGATCAAGGCCGGAGATATTCCGAAGACTGCCTTCAGGACGAGGTATGGCCATTATGAGTTTCTGGTTATGTCTTTCGGGTTGACCAATGCTCCAGCGTCATTTATGGAACTGATGAACCGAGTGTTCCATGACATGTTGGACACTTCGGTCATCGTATTCATCGACGACATATTGATTTACTCTAAGGACATGGAGACTCATACAGCGCATTTGAGGGCAACCCTACAACGGCTGAGGGATGTGAGGCTTTATGCAAAATTCAAGAAGTGCGAGTTTTGGCTGAAGGAAGTGGCTTTCTTGGGCCATGTTGTATCTGGAGACGGTATCAAGGTTGATCCAAGCAAGATAGATGCTATAGTAGGATGGGAAGCACCAAAATCTGTTGCAGAGATTCGTAGTTTCCTTGGGTTGGCTGGCTATTATAGAAGATTCGTGGAAGATTACTCCAGGATCGCGGTTCCACTCACCAGATTGACCAAGAAGGGAGAGAAATTTATATGGACAGACGAGTATGAGAAGTGCTTCCAGACTTTGAAGTCAAGACTTGTCTCTGCACCTATCTTGACCATCCCCGAACCAAGTGTACCGTTTAGTCTATATACGGATGCTTCAGGGTTGGGTATTGGGTGTGTTCTGATGCAAGGAGAACACGTGATCGCTTACGCATCAAGACAGTTAAAAGAGCATGAGAAGAACTATCCTACGCATGACTTGGAGCTAGCAGCGGTTATTCATGCAATCAAGACTTGGAGACACTATTTGTACGGTGAGAAGTTTCGGATCAAGTCAGATCACAAAAGCTTAACGTATCTCTTCACTCGGAAGGATCCGAATATGAGACAGAGAAGATGGCTGGAATTGTTAAAAGATTATGATTGCGACATCCAGTACCATCCGGGTAAAGCAAATGTGGTGGCCGACGCCTTAAGCGGAAAGTGGGCATCGAAAACCCGAGGCGGGACCGAGTACAAATGCTGCATTGTGTGCTGCAGCCTCGAGTTCGATGGAAATTGATGAAGAACATATTATCGAAACCGTAGAAGATCCCGGTGGAGCAAGGCTTGATTCATAAGTTCACTATGATGTTTGCCGACCAAGATCTCGCCGAGTCTAATTGATGAAGTCAAGGTAGCAATCCTACAGGATCCATATCTCAAGACGGTGCGGGAAGACTTAGAGAAGGGTACGTGTAATCCCGACTTTACCTTGGAATCGGACAAAGTACTCAAGTATCGCGGACGGTTATGTATACCTGAGAGCGAAGACTACGATATTAGAGAACCTGCATGGAAGTGGGATTGTATCACTATGGATTTCGTCACTGGCTTACCTTTGACACCAAGGTCAGTGGATGCAGTTTGGGTTATAGTAGATCGACTCACCAAGACAGCTCGATTTATTGCGGTTAGACCTCAGTATACCATGGAGAAACTGGCGAAGTTATATGTTGATAATATAGTCAGACTTCATGGCGTTCCAGAGAGTATAATATCTGACAGAGATCCCCGTTTTACATCGAAATTCTGGGAAGGATTACAAAAAGCTATGGGAACAAAGTTAAAGTTCAGTACGGCTTTCCATCCTCGGGACCGGACGGACAGTCAGAACGAACCATTCAAATTTTGGAAGCTATGCTTCGAGCTTGTGCATTAGATTTCAAAGGAGCTTGGGATGAGAAGCTATCACTTATCGAGTTTGCTTACAACAATAGTTATCAGGCTACAATTTAGATGGCCCCATATGAAGCTCCCTATGGGAGAAAATGTCGTACACCTCTGTTATGGAATGAAGTGGGGGAAAGAAGAATTGTAGGACCGGAGTTTGTTGAAGAAACTTGCCGAGTGATTGATCAAATCAAAGAGAGAGTAAAGACAGCTCAGGTTCGACAGAAGCACTATGCAGATAATCGACGTCGAGATCTGGAGTTTACAGTGGGTGACAAAGTGTTCTTGAAGGTGTCACCGGCGCAAGGTCTGAAACGGTTTGGTAAGAAGGGGAAGCTATGCCCCAGGTATGTGGGACCATATGAGATATTAAATCGACGTGGTAATGTAGCATATCAACTGGCTCTACCACCATCTATGTCTAGCGTCCATAATGTGTTCCATGTATCATTACTGAAGAAGTATGTCAGAGATCCATCGCATATCTTGAGCGCTGATCCCCCAGACTTGACTGAAGCCTTAACTTTTGAAGTGGTGCCTGTAATGCTCTCAAGCCGAAAAGTTCAACAACTTCGAACCAAGGATATCCACTATGTGAAGGTGCATTGGAAAAGCCAGAATGTGGAGGAAATTACTTGGGAAGAAGAGAGCGCAATGAGGAAGGAGTACCCAAACCTTTTTGACGATCAAGGTACGTTCAAATTTCGAGGCCAAAATTTCTTTTAAGGGTGGGGGAGTTGTAGTACCTACATGCAAATTTCGAGACAAAATTTCTTTTAAGGGTGGTGGAGTTGTAAGACCCGCACTCTGAAAACCTGGTCTAACCTTGGTTTTGTATCGTGACAGGTCTTCCGATCATCACCGAGCCAGACGGGGCAAGCGGATAACAAACAGGTACAAAATCGGACCGAAGTCGACTAATTATACCTGATTTTAGGTATACCGGTCGATGGTACCAGATGATGGTACCGGTCGACCGGTATGGCCTGCACAGCTATGTGCGGGAATTTAGAAATTGGTCTTTGTGGGTCCCGCTTTCCTGATTTCGAATCCTAGAAGTTTCCTAATCCTAGTAGGGTTACTAAACCCTATTTTTAGCCTATAAATACACCCTTAAACCCCTCAAATCATTTCCATTGTCTCTCACAAACCCTAGAGAAGAGAAAGAGCTTGGAAAGGAGAAGGAGCTAGGAAGAAGAAGGAGGTGCCGCCATTACCGTTTGACGAAGCTCATGCTACGCTTGTCAACGGTAAGTGTTTGAATCCCTCTTCTTACCCTGTGATAGTTGTGTGGGTGGATCAATACTATGCAAAGTAGGTATTGATCTAAAACCCCAAATTGGCCAATAAACCCTAAGTTTCCGTCAAACCCTAGATTTGAGTTTCGAGATGATATTTATCGAAACGAGACTTGAATGAGTTGGGGATAACTCTAACTCAAAGCCTAAACTTAGAATGGATAGAGGAAACCCTGAAAATCCATGGAGGATGGTCGACGGCAGTCGAAGAACCCATGTATGTTCTTCCGGAGACATACCGGTCGACTATACTGGTTGCACATAGTGCGACCGGTATGTTGCGACCGCTACCTCCCGGGAGGTTGTTTGTGGGGGACCGACTGACCATACCGGTCGCCAGTCTTTCCCACAGAGCTGCGATCGGTACATGCCACCGGTCAGCTCTGTGAGGGTATTTTGTGATCTCTGTTGGTTTCCGACCAACATGAAACCCTAAATAATATATTCTAATGAAACCCTAATATTATGTAGGATGCTGTGACTTATCGTTTGGATCTTGCGACGTGGAGCAAGTAATCGAACGAGCGTCAGGTAAGGGAATCTGACCTAAACCTAATAATTAATGGACAGTAAATCGTTGTTAATCATTGAATATCTATGATGTGATGTTTGTGCATATTCACATGCCATCCTTTACTTTCAGTTATTATTATTGTTCATGCATTCATAGGATGTGATTGTTAGGCATGTGATTGTTTTCATTGGTGTGTGGAGTGGGGCATGGGCCTGGGATCGCTCTTCACCCCGGCACCTTTTGTAGTATTTCGTCTTAACATGCTTGGTACGGGTGGGGTATCAGGGGAAGATCGTGGTACGGTGGTCTCCGATATTGATGTTGTCCCAGCCATCGTTGGGTGGTACTGAGGATTCCGAGTCGACGCTGGCTTGACCACGATGCTTTAGCTCTATCTCTATGCCGTAGGGAGTTATGTTGGGATAGGGTCTACCTGCGTATTGTTTCTATCCTAGTGGGTTAGTTGCGGATAGGGTATCAGGGGGAGGTGAGGTTTGGTGGTCTCTGACCCGGCCTGCACGCTCTAGCTCTATCTCTATGTCGTAAACGGCTGTGCTGGGATAGAGCATACATTGTTGACATATAGGATTGGTTAGTTGCGAGCCCAGTTTGCGAGCCCTGGCCGTAGGGGCTTAGGTACTGGTATGGGTAGAGTATCGGGAGGTGCGGGTATACCTTAGCTCTATCTCTATTCCATGATGGGTGCATGTGGGTTGGTGGTAGTGTGATTCCCGTACGACGCCACACACTCGTGTATAGAGGTGCGGGGGCCACCAAACCTTTCTATAGCACATTGCAAACTTAAAACCAGACCACAAAGATAAAATTGATTGTTACTCATGCATAATCTTGTGAAACTGTCTGATTGTCTTACTGAGCCGTGTTGTGTGCTCACCCTTTGTACGTACATTGTTTTTAGATGTTGATGCAGGTTACACTGTGGATGACTATGTGAACGCTCCGGCGTATGGAGGTGTGGCTGCTCTAGATATGCAAGCAGGGGAGGACGAGCATGACGCTTCATGCGAGTGCCCTTTCTGCGTGTACCTTTGATTTGTTTTATTTATTTATTTCAGTTATTTTTTATTGGATTAAAGGGATGTAAAAGATTATTATCCTATGTGTTTGAATTTGAATAATGGGATATTTATTTAAATTATCATTAGATACTCAGTTCATTCTATTTAAAGTCTTCCGCTGTATATTTATATTCTGATTGTGGTTATGTGTAATTGATTTGTATGGGTGGACACGGCCTATTCGAGATCCTGGTGTGAACCGTTGGTTCAATGACGGTTCACTCACACCATTCTGGTTGGATCAGAATTGGGGTGTGACATACGGTCGTCATCATCGACAAGATCCACATGAGCTCTAGCAGCTGCAGCAGCAGCCTCAGCGTCAGCCATCTCAATGCGAGTGTGAGGGCGTACCATTTCGTTCCTCTCCTCGTCACTAACTTGGGCATCCCGCATGCCCATCTTGTAGATAGCCTCCCAATTTAGAGGCGACGAGAAGGTCTTCTCCTAAATCTTCTCATCCACCAAGTCAACCCCTAGGCGGGTCAGAAGAACAGTAATCATGCGTCCATAGGGTAGATTACTCCTATGACCGGACAATGTAGCACTAATCATGGTCTGCATGATGATGTAGGGAAGGCAGACTGGCTGTCTAGTGCAGATACTATATATCAGAAACTGGGTCAGCTGAGAAACCCTCTCATAGTGCCCACTCTGCGGAATCAGATTATGCTGGATAATATTGCAGAAGACCCGTGGAGCTAGACGCAGGTAACAGGCTCTCATCTGCCAGTGATCAGGTCGTAGCAGCTGATTGTCGATCTCCGCCCTCATCTCCATGGGAACAAACTGGGGCTCTCCAGGCACACAGTACACCATGGGGCCATCATAAGGAATGCCCAGCAGATCGGCCAGTTGCCGATAGTTAAATGAAATGTGCACCCCTTTAACATAGCTGGCAATGCGTAACTCTTGACCCCGCTTAACGTCATTGTAATTCCCCACCACCTGGAGATTACAATAGAACTGGCGCACCAAATCCGGACATGTGCACGCGTCGTAAGTGATGACAAGGAGCCACCCCATATCACCAAATGCTCTCTCAATGTTGAACAAGGCTAGCTCAGCCAAGTTCACCATATGACCACCCTCCACTTTCTTACGAGCATAGTCGGCATACTGTGGCTCGGCTTCATTAGAGCGGAAGCAAAGCGGATCACGAACTCTGGGTATCTTGGTACGATCCATGGTACCTGCAGATAAGAAAGAAAAAGGGGGACAAGGAGTTAATAGGATAAAAATCCAAAATTTAACATTTTAATGACGTAAATTGGCCAAAAGCCTCACTTTTCACCCGTACACGTGGGCAGGAGGACTTACATAGGTTCCAACATAGCCTACGACACTCACACAGTAGGAAATTGGAACTAACGAAGACCAATTTGAAGAAATTTCAAGAAATCAAAATTTTTTGACAAATTAGGGCAAACGAGCAAAAATCCAAGTTTCTCGATAACCAACCAATTAAACTCAAAAAATTTTGAGGGCTTTCGTTCCTTGAGACACCAAAAACAAAAGCTCCCAATAAAAATCGAATTTTTACGGTTGGAAAAAGTTTAAGTTGAAGAATACCAGTTAAATGAGCAAAAACCTAGAAAAGAAAACCTAGAAACAGGTAAAAATGGGAGAACATACCTGTATGGATGACGTGGACGTCGAAACCCGGACTCAAATCGACCAAAAACAGCGGAGCAGCACTGTAGCAACTCAGAGGGGAGAGACGAGTCGAAACGGGAGGGAAATAATAAGAAATGACCCAAAATCGGATCTTAAAAATCTGATTTTTGGTCTGAGGGTCGGACAATTCAACCAGAACCATCGACCCTCCCATCGACCCTCGGCTCTCGGGAATCTGACAGAAAACTAAGAGTCAAAACTGAGGGTCGGACACCCATCGACCCTCACATCGACCCTCAGCTCTCGGGAAGAACAGGTTATTTCCAGGGTCGAATACTAAGGGTCGGACATACCATCGACCCTGCATAGAAAAGACATTATTTTTTTCATAAAATGAATTGAAATTTGAAAGTTTACATCGGTTAATGTGCCTACATGGAGTATCAATGATTTTATCACTTATTTTGATGATTTTCAGGCACCACCTATCTCAGAAGGAAAATATGTCTGGAAGAAGAGTAACCAGACAGAGCCAAAATGCAATTCCACCACCACCACCTGTGGAGGAAACTAGCCAGGATAATGTACATGTCCCAGGCAATCCAGATCAGGCAAATCCTACAAATTTGCCACCTCCACCACCGGAACTAGCAACCGTAGTTATGAACCTAGCTCAGGAGCTGCAACAGATGCAACACGCACAGGCCCAGATGCAGGTTGCAATGGGAATCATGTTCCAGGCTGATCATGCTACACCCATGCAGACAGGACAAGCCAGTGCAGCACCGGTGGGTAACCACCCAGCACCTCAGATACCTCAACAACCTGCTGCACAAATTCTAGTACCTGGTCTGGAAGCAACTCAGGTTAATTATCAGTATCCACCCCCTATGTTTGGGGCATACCCCCAAAATCAGATGGATCACTCTCGACTGGTTGAGAGGTTTTTGAAGATGAAGCCCAGGGAATTTAATGGCAAGCCGTCTGATCCATTATGGCCAGCACACTGGATAGACAAGATGGAGATAAATTTCCTCATGATGACTATTACAGAGGAAGAAAAAGTATTATGCGCCACCTTCATGCTGAAGGGTGACGCACATTATTGGTGGAAATCAGCCAAGGCTTACTTATTGACCAAGCACGCCCAACTGACTTGGGTTGTTTATAAAGAAGCATTCATTGAGAAATATTTTCCACGAAGCTTCAGAGATTCTATGGAGAAGGAGTTCCTGAGTCTATATCAGGGACAGATGTCAATGCATGCATATCAACAGCGTTATGAGGATCTGTTTTTCTTTGCACCACTTAGTATGCAAGAAGAGGACACCAAAACCCATAGGTTTGTCACGGGACTCAGGGGAAGCATCAGAGAACATGTACTGGCTTAGAAAAGAAGATTTATAATGAAGCTGTCCAAATAGCTTGGGTTATTGAATCGAGCAAGAAGGAGAGTTATTTTACACAGAACCGGGGTATCAAAAGGCCAGCTGGAAATTCTTACAACGGAGGGAACAACAAGACATTTAAACCCTTCCGTGCTCAGGGCTTTACTGCTGCACCCAGGACTACTCCAGTATCTCAGCATCAGCCAAAGCCAAATTCTAAAGGCCCAAAGTGTTTTAACTGCAACCAACCGGGACATATGGCAAGGGAGTGCCCTTAGCCCAAGAAGCAGTTCCATCAGGGACGGGTATATGCTGTTACATCCGAGGATGCTGCCGCATCACCCGATGTGGTCACAGGTATGACTGAAACTTTTTAAGTTGTAATTACATCATATGAGCATGTAGACTAAGTAAAATAAATCATAGGTATTGTACCTATAAATGGCGTACCCGCCAGAGTACTCTTTGATTTAAGAGCTACTCATTCATTTATATCTATGTCATTCGGAAAGAAGATAAACTTACCCATTAAAACATTAGACTACAAATTACTTGTACGGTCACCGATGGGGTTAGAAGTGGAATTAGAGAAATGCTATGGACCATGTCCAGTTCTCATTGGCAAGAAAACATTAGATGCAACCTTGATACAACTTGAGATGGCAGACTTTGACGTCAACTTGGGAATGGACTGGTTAGCTCGGCATTCTACAAACCTATTATGCGCCGAAAAGAAGATAACATTTAAAGACAAGGAAGGAGCAGAATTTAGTTTTTCGGGAACCAAACTTCCCCGTAGACGCAAGCTCATACTCTCAGCACTAAAGGCTAAGAAGTGCCTTGAGAAGGGGGCAGTCGGGTATCTAGTGTCAGTGGTCGACCTAACGAAGGAAGCACTACAAATGGAAGATATTGAAGTCGTGCGGGACTATCCCGATGTATTTTCGGAGCAAGTACCAGGATTACCACCTAACCGAGCCACAGAGTTTGTGATAGACCTTGTACCTGGAGCCGCACCTGTATCTAAAGCACCTTATAGAATGGCTCCTACTGAACTGAAGGAACTGAAAGTGCAACTACAGGAACTGCTGGGCAAGGGTTATATTTGACCCAGTATATCACCATGGGGAGCATCGGTGTTATTCTTCAAGAAGAAGGACGGTAGCGTTCGATTATGCATCGACTATCGGGAGTTGAATAAACTGACAATCAAGAATCGATATCCACTACCTCGGATCGATGACTTGTTGGATCAGTTGCATGGAGCAAAGGTATTTTCTAAGATCGATCTTTGATCAGGCTATCATCAGTTGAAGATTAAAGAGGGTGATATTCCGAAGACAGCTTTCAGGACCAGATATGGACACTATGAGTTCTTGGTCATGTCTTTTGGATTAACAAACGCACCAGCAACTTTTATGGAGCTTATGAACCGGGTCTTCCATGATATGTTGGATACGTCAGTTATAGTATTTATTGATGATATATTGGTATACTCCAAGGATGAAGAAACTCATATCAAGAACCTAAACGCCACCCTACAGCGTTTAAGGAAAGAGAAGTTATATGCCAAATTTTCAAAGTGTGAGTTTTGGCTAAGTGAAGTCGCCTTCTTAGGCCATGAAGTATCCGCTGAAGGAATCAAACTGGACCCCAGCAAAATCGAGGCTATTGTAAAGTAGGAAGCACCAAAGAGCGTTTCAGAAATTATAAGTCTTCTGGGTCTAGTTGGTTATTATCGGAGATTCATAGAAGACTATTCCCGAATTTCCGTACCTCTCACAAGTTTGACTAAGAAAGGTGAAAAGTTCGTGTGGACCGATAAATGTGAGAAGAGTTTCCAAACGTTGAAGACCAGATTGATATCCGCTCTGATTTTGACTATCCCGTTCCAGGACAGACATTTACTTTATACACTGATGCGTCAGGACTGGGACTAGGATGTGTGCTTATGCAAAGAGAGCAAGTAATTGCTTATGCCTCGAGACAGTTGAAAATACATGAGAAAAATTACCCCACCCATGATTTGGAGTTAGCGGCAGTAGTACATGCTATCAAGATATGGAGCCATTACCTATACGGAGAGAAATTTCAGATTAAGTCGGACCATAAAAGTCTTACTTATTTATTTAACTAGAAGGAGTTGAATATGAGACAAAGAAGATGGCTGGAACTATTGAAAGACTATGATTGTGATATCCAGTATCATCGAGGAAAAGCGAACGTAGTAGCGGATGCGTTAAGCAAAAAAGAAATGATAAAATCGCAAGGAGAGATTAGCACAACTACAGCAATGTGTACTACCGAAATGGTATTCAATCACGGCAAAGAGCAGTATGTGATAGACACAATGGGTGGATCAGCCAACTAAGGGTTTATTCATCGGTTTTCAAATATGTTCGCCACTTTGAAGATTATACCAGATATAATGGATGAAGTGAAGACAACTATCAAATCAGATCCTTATCTGAGTACTGTACAAGAAGATATCGGGAAAGGAAGGACTAACCATGAGTTCACCTTGGACGAAGAGAAAGTACTGAAATATAAAGAAAGAATATGTGTACCTGAAATAGAAAGTATGGACATTAGACACCGACTGATGAAAGAAGCCCATACCACCATTTATTCGATACATCCTGGAAGTACAAAAATGTATCATGATCTAAAGAAACTATATTGGTGTAGGGGAATGATAGAAGATGTAGCCAAGTTCGTATCTCAATGCCTAAATTGTCAGAAAGTAAAGGCTGAATGACAAAGACCCGCAGGACTGTTACAGCCGTTACCAGAACCAGCATGGAAATGAGACTGCATCACTATGGACTTCGTCACGGGATTACCACTGACTCCTCGAGTAGTTGATGCAGTTTGGGTGATTGTGGACCGTCTGACGAAAACAGCTCACTTCATACCTATACGATCTCAGTATACTCTAGAAAGGTTAGCAAAGCTGTATGTGGATAATATTGTTTAATTACACGGTGTACCACAGAGCATTGTATCCGATAGAGATCCACGATTTACTTCCAAGTTTTGGGAGGGATTGCAAAAGGCTATGGGTACAACGTTGAAGTTTAGTACTGCATTGCACCCACAGACAGACGGACAGTCAGAGTGTACAATTCAGATTCTAGAAGATATGCTACGAGCATGTGTAATTGATTTCAAAGGATCATGGGATGAAAAGTTATCATTGATCGAGTTCACGTATAACAATAACTATCAGGCTACTATATAGATGTCACCTTATGAAGCACTGTATGGCAGAAAGTGTCGAACTCCTTTGTATTGGAATGAAGTTGGAGAACGTAGTATTGTTGGACCGGAGTTCATTGAAGAGACTTGCCGAGTGGTCGACATTATCAAGGAAAGAGTGAGAACGGCTCAGAACCGTCAGAAGCAATATGCAGATACTCGACGCAGCGATCTGGAGTTCGCTGTAGGTGATAAAGTATTTTTGAAGGTATCGCCTATGCGAGGATTGAAAAGGTTCGGACAAAAAGGGAAACTAAGTCCAAGATATGTCGGGCCGTATGAAATTCTAGCTAAGCGTGGTAAAGTGGCTTATCAGTTAGCACTACCACCATCTATGTCGAGTGTACATGACGTATTTCACATTTTTCTATTGAAGAAGTATGTCAAGGATCCAACGCATGTGTTGATAGTAGATTTACCAGATTTGACTGATGATTTGACATTCGAAGTAACACCAACAGAAATCACTAGCCGAAAGGTTCAACGTCTATGCAACCGAGATATCTATTATGTTAAGGTCACATGAAAAAGTAGAGACATGGAAGAAATTACATGGGAAGAAGAAAATGCTATGCGAAAGCAATACCCTCACTTATTTGATTAAGAAGGTACGTACAATTTTGAGGATGAAATTTTTATAAGTAGGGGGGAGTTGTAAGACCCGTGTCAATAAAACCAGGTCTTACCACCTTGAACCAGGTTTACCTATCATGGTCGAGTCAAATGGACCAAGGGTGTAAAGGAGATCGAGATCCCAGGTATCAAATCGATCCAAAAACACTTAATTTAAGGGGAGGGTCGCATACCCAGCCAAGGAGGGTCGGACCTCCCAAAACAGGAAGTCAGACCCTCAATTTTGAAGGGAGGGTCAGACTCATTAGAAACCTAGGGTCGACGGGATCATCGACCCTCCCATCGACCCTCAGTTGCCTCCGAAACTGAAATTAGGAAATTTCCTAATTTTCGATTTGGATTCTTTCCTAATCTCAAAGGGACTTATTTTAGGATGTTCCTACTCTATTTAAAGGACGTCCCTAAGCCTCTTTCACTCCTTTCACAACCCTAATTGAATTGAGAGATAGAGAAGAGAAGGAAAAAGGAGAAGAAGAGAAGCAAGGAAGAGAATTTAGCCAAAAGAGAAGAGTCGCAGAGAAGGAGTATTCTTCTCAGGTATGGATAGTAATTCCATGAGTTTCTACAGACCTTAGGATAGATATTGATGAGAGTGTGATCTCGGAGAAACCCAAACCATCAGCCCATGGTTAGGTTTTCATGGAAAACAATAGGAGAATGCGTGAAAGCTATTTAGGTGGATGATTCATGGTTTCAGACCATGGAATGAATGTAGAATGGAATGTAGGAGCAAGCCTTAGGATCCCAAGCATAAAGAATGGACTAAAAGAGGGAAATTGACCAAAGTACATCGAGGGTCGCACCGAGGGTCGATGACCATCCGACCCTAGGTGATCCTAATTATCGACCCTCAGTGTTCGGGAAGTTCAGAGTTTAAGGAGGGTCGCACCCAGGGTTAATCATGACTCCGACCCTACCTCCGACCCTCAGTTAACAGAATGGTTTTTAAATTCTGACTAAATTCTAATTAAATTTTATCAACTTTGTTAGGTCTTCTAGCAATATAATAACAATATAAAGGTGATTCTAAAGCTTGGAAAAGTATCTATTAGCAAGCTAAGGTGAGGAAACATAACTCTGAACTAATTGGTTAATAACAAACTGTTTTCCATTTTCTTGAGTCCAATGCCATGCTTGATTCTATGCGAATATGTTTGTAATGTGCATACAACATGTCATCCAATATTTCTATTATTTGTTCATGCATATTTACTTTATTATTTATAACATGATGATCATGATGATGATAGGAATAGGCATGTGATTGTATGTGTGTGGTTGGTGTACTTGATGCGAGCGAGTATCAGGGGAGGTGTGATGAGAACGTCAATAAACGTTAACCTTTGGTGGGTCTCAGCACTTTAGCTCTATCTCTAACTTAAGTCTTGTGCATTGGCATCGTCGTATCGCCATTACTTTAGCAGAACTATTATGTCGTAGAGTATCAGGGGAGGTGGTCTCGGTCCTTGTAGTCTCTGACTCTACCGGGGGGCCTTAGCTTTATCTCTATGGACATTCTGAGGGATGCTGGGGTGACGCCTTGGATACACTTTTGGAAATAGGATTGGTTAGTTGCGAGCCCAGTTTGCAGCCCTCGCCAACAGGGGCTTACGTGTTGGTATGGTACTATATAGCAATAAACGTTAACCTTTGTTATATAATGTTCATGATTGGGTGCTTGTGAATCGACGATAAACGTTACCTTCGGGCGGCGTCACACACTTGTGTATAGAGCCCGGGTCAATAAACACGATCTTTGACTACCTAAACCTTTCTATTGCATATTGCAAACTTTAAACCAGACCAAAGATATGAATTGATTGCATGCATATGTAATGTTGCATTGTTTTGTTTACTCACTGAGCCATGATGTGTGCTCACCCCCCTCGACGTCGAATATTTTTAGTTGATGATGCAGGTTACACCGTTGAAGACTATATGAATCCTCCAGCATACGGAAACGTAGCGGCGATGGAAGCTGAAGCTGAAGTAGATACACATGACTCCTCTTGCAAGTGCAACTCATGTGTATTTGATTAGATATTTTCTTAGTTTTCTTTATTTAGATTTAATAAAGACATGTATTTGATATTTATTTATGTCTCAGTTGATATAGAATAATTTGCTATTTAAATATTAATATCACAGTAGATTCTCAGTTCATTTTATTATAAGACTTCCTCTATTGTGTATTTACTCTGATTATGATTGTGGATGTATGGGAGTTTGGATAACACAGATATAGCCTACTCGAGATCCTGGTTGAACCATTGGTTTGCTAGCGGTTCATCACACCATTCCGAATAGTGCGGAATTGGGGTGTGACAATAAGAGTCTCACTTATCTCTTTAATCAGAAGGAGTTGAATATGAGACAAAGAAAATGACTGGAACTATTGAAAGATTATGATTGTGATATCCAATATCATCCAGGGAAAGCTAATGTAGTTGCTGATGCGCTGAGTAGAAAAGCAATGATAAAATCCCAAGAGAATGTTAACACGACTGCAACAATGTGTGCTACAGGAAAAGTATTCAATTTTGGTAATGAGCAATTTGTGATAGATGCACCAGGTGAATCAACCAACCAAGGGTTTACTCATCGGATTTCAAATATGTTCGCAACACTGAAGATTGTACCTGATATAATAGATGAAGTGAAAGCCGCTATAAAACTAGACCCTTATCTAAGAATGGTACAAGAGGACATTGAAAAAGATAGGACTATCCCTGAGTTCGCCTTGGACGATGAAAATGTACTGAAGTAAAAAGGAAGAATATGTGTTCCTGAAATAGAAAATTTGGACATTAGACATCGACTAATGAAAAAAGCTCACACCACCGTCTATTCGATACATCCTGGAAGTACAAAAATGTATCATGATTTAATGAAATTATATTGGTGGAGAGGAATGAAAACAGATGTAGCTAAATTTGTATCTCAATGCCTAAACTGTCAGAAAGTAAAGGCTGAAAGCCAAAGACCTGCAGGACTGTTACAGCCACTACCAGAATCAGCATGGAAATGGGACTGCATCACTATGGACTTCGTCACCGGGTTACCATTGACTCCCCGTGTAGTTGATGCGGTTTGGGTGATTGTAGACCGTCTGACTAAAACAGCTAGATTTATAGCTATACGACCTCAGTATACACTGGAGAGGTTAGCTAAGTTGTATGTGGATAATATTGTCAGACTACATGGTGTACCTGAAAGCATTGTGTCCGACAGAGATCTACGATTTACTTCAAAGTTTTGGAAAGGATTGCAAAAGGCTATGGGTACAACACTAAAGTTTAGTACTGCATTCCATCCTCAGACAGACAGACAGTCAGAGCGTACCATTCAGATTTTAGAAGATATGCTTCGAGCTTGTGTAATTGATTTTAAAGGATCATGGGATGAAAAACTACCATTGATCGAGTTCGTTTATAACGACAGCTATCAGGCTACTATGTAGATGTCACCCTATGAAGCATTGTATGGTAGGAAGTGTCGATCTCCTCTGTTTTGGAATGAAATTGGTGAACGTAGTATTGTTGGACCAGATTTTGTTGAAGAGACATGTCGAGTAGTTGACATTATCAAGGAAAGAGTAAGAACAGCTCAGAATCGTCAGAAACAGTATGCAGATACTCGACGCCGAGATCTTGAATTTGTCGTAGGTGATAAGGTGTTCTTGAAAGTATCACCTACACGAGGTTTAAAGCGGTTCGGACAGAAAGGGAAGCTTAGTCCGAGATATGTCTGGCCATATGAGATTCTAGCTAAACGTGGAAAGGTGGCTTATCAGCTAGAACTACCACCGTCTATGTCAAACGTGCATGATGTATTCCATGTTTCATTATTGAAGAAGTACGTCAGGGACCCAACACACGTTTTGACAGTGGATCCACCTGATTTGACTGATGATTTGACATTTAAAGTAGCACCAACTGAAATCACCAGCCGAAAGGTTAAACGACTACGCAACCATGATATCTACTAAGTTAAAGTCACCTAGAGAAGCCGAGATAAAGAAGAAATCACATGGGAAGAAGTGAATGCTATGCGAAAGCAATACCCTCATCTTTTTTACTCGGAAGGTATGTACAATTTCGAGGATGAAATTTTTAATAAGAAGGGGGGAGTTGTAAGACCCGTATCAAACTAACCGGTCTTACCACCTTGTACCAGGTCTACCTATCATTGTCGAGCCAAGTGGACCATGTGCGTAAAGGAAATCAAAAGACCAGGTATGAATTTGACCCAAAAATAGTAAATATGAGGGTAGGGTCGCATGCCTAAATAGGTAGGGTCGACGGATCCTGCGACCCTACGTGCAACCCTATGATGACAGACAGAAACCGTAAATTAGGAAACTTTTCTAATTTCAAGGGGTTCTTTCCTAAACTCGATGGGACTTATTTTGGAGGGTTTTTCTCTATAAATAGGACGTCCCTTAGCCTCTTTCACTCCGTTTAGAACCCTAATTGAAAGTGAGAGAAAGAGAAAGAGAAGGAAGAGAAGAAAAGAAGGAAAATTGAAGAAAAGACTAAGGAAGAGAAGGAACTTCAGAGAAACCTCTGAATCTCAGCCAACTTCAGGTACATAAATTAAGAGCCTAGAATGGAATATGAAGAAGTTAGGATTAGGAGAAACCCAAATCATCTATCCATGGATGAGTTTCAAAGGAATCCATGGAAGTAATCATCATAAGCAATGGAAAGTGTGTAAAAATCATAGTTATGAGGCATAGAACAATTTTAGAATGTACCTATGAGACCACAGGATCGATCACATGCCATTGGGAAGTCCCAGGAAGGGTGTGGTTGCACATAGGGTCGATTGGTAACCGACGCCATGTCCGACCCTACACCCTAGGGTCGATTGGGTAACCGACCCTAGGTGCTACCCTACCTGCGACCCTATGATTTCAGCTAGTCTAAATTTGTTGGAATTAATTCTAATTAAAATCTATGGACTTGTTAGGTCTTCCTAGTGATTTAAAAATGATTCTTAAAGCTTGAACGAGGATCTACACTCAATCAAAGGTGAGGGAACAAGACCTAAACTATTTGGATAATAAAAATTTATTTTTGCTTATTGAGTCTGATACCATGATTGATTGATTCTATGTGTGTATGCGTGTATTATGCATTTAACATGTCATCCAATATTTCTACTATTACTGTTCATGCATATTTAATTTTGTTTATTTATAACATGATGATGATGATGAAGCTAGGGATAGGCATGTGAATGTTTATGTATGGTTAGCGTACTTGATGCTAGTAGGGCATTAGGGGGAGGACGTGACACTGTGGTTTTTCCTGGTCACCAGACTCTAGCTCTATCTCTACTCAAGTCTTGTCAACTAACATCGTCGTATCGCCATTACCTTAGCAGAGCTATTACGTCATAGGGCATCAGGGGAGGTGGTCTCAGACCATGTAGTCTCTGACTTTGTCGAGGAGCCTTAGCTCTATCTCTATGGACGTATTGAGGGATGCTGGGGTGTGGCCTTGGATACACTGTTTGACATTAGGATTGGTTTGTTGCGAGCCCAGTTTGCAGGCCCTCGCTAACAGGGGCTTACGTATTGGTATGGGTGCATGTGGTACAGCAATGCCGATACTCATTGGGTATACTGTTTCCATAGTGGGTGCATGAGGGACGACAATGCTGATATTCATTGGGCGGCTGCACACACTCATGTATAGAGGTGAGGCGGCCTCCGAACCTTTCTATTGCACATTGCAAATTTATAAATCAGACCACAGATATGAATTGAATGCATGCATATGTTTGTTGCATTGTTTTGTTTGCTCACTAAGCCGTGATGTGTGCTCATCCTTTTAGATGTCGAATATTTTAGTTGATGATGCAGGTACCACAGTTGAAGATTATATAAATGCTCCTGTGTACGGGCAAGCTATGGCGATGGACGCTGAAGTGATGATGGAGTCGCATG
The DNA here is from genome assembly GCA_028583415.1 of Protea cynaroides. NCBI lineage: Eukaryota > Viridiplantae > Streptophyta > Magnoliopsida > Proteales > Proteaceae > Protea > Protea cynaroides. Next base: position 23,293,080 of record CM053274.1, read on the forward strand.
ATTCGACATGCGAGTGCAACTCCTATGTTTTCGATTAGACTTTTATTTGGATTATACAGACAGTGTAATTGAATTAATTATTTAAGTTATGTCTTAGTCCTTTTGGAAATAATTGGTTAAATTATTTATTTTATCACATTTAGATTCTCAGTTAATTTAATATTTAAGACTTCCGCTATTGTGTATTTACTTTGATTATTGTTGTGGATGTGTATGGTTTAAGCAAACGGACACAGCCTATTTGAGATCCTGGTTGAACCATTGGTTTATTAGCGGTTCATCACACCATTCTGAATAGTACGGAATTGGGGTGTGATAAATATCTCTACTACTTAGAACACATGCATACATGAATCAAAAGGTCTTTATCAAGGTTGTAATGAGGCTAGGGTTAAAGGTAAGGATAAGAAAAAGATACTGACGTTAAAACCAAATAAACTAATAGAGCATTAAGGCAAAAATTGAGCAATCAAAAATGATAAGGGCTCATAAACAAAGCTCTTCAACAAAACATCTTAAACTTCAGTTTCTTTTTCTTTCATTCTTTTTCTTCTCATTTGAGAACTATGCTTTGCTACTTGAATTTTTTTTCTTTTCACCTTTTTATTTATTTATTTTTTTCTTTTAGTAGAGCATGGCATTTCAAACATAACAATGACCATTTACTCCCATTACATTCCATTTCTTGGTATACAACTATCACTTTTGACAATAGCACCCCCATACTTATTCAATACATATTTCTCTCTTAAACCCATTAGATAATTCCTAATGCTCTTATAAGGTTGGTAAAACATAAGAAAAACAAACAATTTAAGGCTCATAGTTTAGGGTTCAATGAAGAATAAAGTTTAAAAGCTCAAAGTGAGATACAAAAGCATAGTAGAATATCACTCTTCAAAGAAAATAAAGACTGACATAGATGACTCAGTCTAGTTTAGCTCAAAATCTCGCTTGGTTGGACTCCATCTACTAAACCTACATGCTTTACCTCTAAATAAAACTATTAATGTTATTCAAAGCTCATTTAGCAAGTTGTTTTAACTAATTCATACATGTAATTTCTTACATTCAAATAGTTCCAACCCATGGCATACATACTCTCTCAGTTTTTTGAGTTGAAAATTTTAAAAAATTCAGCTTTTGCAAAATTTTTGCTCTTCGAAAAATATGCACCCAACTCTCAAAAACACAAAAAGCATAACACATCACACAAAAATTAAAAGCAAAAGTAAAAAATAAAACAAAAGAGAAATCTTAATTCCTCCCCCTACACTTAAATCTAACATTGTCCCGAATGAAAGTTAAAAATATAATGAAAAAAATATATAGGAAAGTAATTAAAAGTGATAGGAAAAACAAATCCAATTTCTTGGGATGCCTCCAAGTAGCGCTTTTGTTTAACATCGTCAGCTCGACTCAACACTCCTTAATCAGAATAAATGAGATCTCCTAGTTGCACTTCGTCCGTAGTATGCTCCTGAAAGCCTTTATAGAACGGCTTAAGTCGACACCCATTAACCTTTAAAACCTTGTTAGTTTCGAAACTTTGAACTTCAACTGCACCATAAGAAAACAAATTAGTAACTTCAAAAGGTCCAATCCAATGAAAACGTAACTTACCAGGCATCAATTTAAGTCTCAAATTGTAAAGCAAGACTTTCTGTCTAATTTGAAATTTCTTCCCATAATCCTCTTATCATGAAATGCCTTAGTCTTGTCCTTGTATATTCTTGAATTCTTGTAAGCCTCAACTCGTATCTCTTCCACTTCTTGCAATTGCAATTTTTCATGCGTATCAGCATCGTCCATCTCCATGTTACAACTCTTAACTGCCCAATAAGCCTTGTGCTCCAATTCTACAGGAAGGTGACATGACTTACTAAAAACTAATCTATAAGGGGACATCCAAATAGTAGTCTTGTATGCTGTTTGGTAAGCCAATAATGCATCATCAAGTCGAAGGTTCCAATCCTTTATGTTTGGTTTCACAGTTTTCTCCAAGATGGATTTGACTTCTCTATTGGATACTTTGGCTTGTCCATTTGTCTGAGGGTGGTAGGGTGTAGATGTTTTATGAAAAACACCATACTTCTTTTGCAATGCCTCTAGTGGTCTACTGTAGAAATGAGTTCCTTGATCACTAATCAGTGCACTTGGTATCCCGAACCTGTTAAAGATGTTAGACCTGATAAAACCTATAACAACCTTGGAATCATTAGTTTTGGTGGCGATTGCTTCTACCCATTCGAAACATAATCAACTACGAGAAATATGTAAACAAAATCGAAAGATGAAGGAAATGGACCCATAAAATCAATACCCCACACATCAAAAAGTTCACATATAACTTTTGGGGCTTGTATCATCTCATTCCTACGGGTTAAACTTCCTATCTTTTGGCACTGTTCACATGTCTTACAAATGACATAAGCATCACGAAATATTTTAGGCCAATAAAAACCACTATCTAACACTTTCTTAGCTATTCTCTTGGGTCCGAAATGACCTCCACAAGCATAAGCATGACAAAAAGTAAGGACAGACTGAATTTCAGAATCAGGCATGCATCTCCTAATAATTTGATCCGAATAATATCTCCATATGTATGGATCATCCCACACATAGTATTTTGCCTCGCTTTTAAGTTTGTCTTTTTTAGCTCTACCTATTCCATCAGGTATGGTCCTACCAACTAAATAATTTATCAGATCAACATACCATGGAACCATTCTTTGTAGAGTGAATAAATGGCCATCGGGAAATAATTTTTTTCAAGGGCTCGGGATTCTCTTCTCTCACCAACCAACTCAAATGATCTGCTACTAGATTTTTAGCTCCTTTTTTTGTCTTTGATCTCAAGATCAAACTCTTGCAACAGAGGAATCCACCTGATCATTCTAGGCTTTAACTCCTTCTTCGTCAACAGATACTTTAATGCTACATGGTCAGAAAACACAATCACTTTAGATCTAAGTAAATAAGATCGAAATTTGTCTAATGCAAACACTATAGCCAAAAGCTCTTTTTCTATCGTAGAATAATTGCACTGAGTAGCATTGAGTGTCAGGGATGCATAATGAATCACATAAGCTTGCTTGCCAATACATTGTCCTAAGACTGCTCCAACCGCATAATTGCTTGCATAACACATTATTTCGAATGGTGAGTTCCAATCAGGGGATTGGTTTATGGAATCGTAGTCAATATAGATTTTAGCTTGTTAAAAGATTCTTTGCACTCTTGGCCAAACTCGAAGGATACCACTTTTTGCAATAGTCTGGACAATGGTAAGGCATTCTTTGAGAAGTCCTTAATGAATCTACAATAAAAACCTGCATGGCCAAGAAAGGAACGCACTTCCTGCACACTTGTGGGGTATGGTAAGTTCACAATTAAATCAATTTTTTCCTTAATGACCTCAATACCCTACTTGAAACTAAATGCCCTAAAACTATTCCTTGTTCTACCATGAAATGACACTTTTCAAAATTTAGAACAAAGTTTGTTTCAATGCAATGTTCAAGCACCTGAGATAGATTATCCAAACAAGCACCAAATGAATTACCATATACCGTAAAATCACCATGAAAACTTCAATGCAATTTTCTATTAAATCTAAAAATATGCTCATCATGCATCTTTGAAATGTACCCGGTGCATTGCAAATCCCAAAAGGCATTCTCCTAAAAGCAAAAGTCCCAAATGGGCATGTAAATACTATTTTTTCCTGATCCTTTAATGCAATCACAATCTGATTATAACCAACATAGCCATCAAGGAAACAATAAAAAGACTTACTTGCTAGTCGCTCCAGCATCTAATCAATAAACGGTAGAGGAAAATGATCCTTCCTTGTCATTGTATTTAGCTTGCGATAGTCTATGCACATCCTCTGTAAAACCTGCACTCCACTAACATGGTCTAACCATGTCGTGCTAGGTCTTCCCATCATTCCTGGACCAAGTGGACCGAGCATGTGAAGATTAATCACAAACAAGGTATGAGAATCGAGTTAAAAATACTGAAAACATAGCTAAGGTCGTATACCTGGGTAGGTTTGGTCGACCAAAAGGAAGAGAACAAAAATCTCAAATTCAGAACCCCACGGTTAATGATTTTGACCCTACAATCGACTGTTTATGCGACCGTATGATCGACCATAAGAACCCAGAACCGACTCCGTGTTTAGAAAACTATCCTAATTGAGGAGGACTCTTTCCAAATTGAAAGTGGACTCTATATGTAGGTTTTCCTTCTATATAAGGGACGTTCCTTGGCCTCTCTCACTCTTTTAGAATTCAAATTGAAACTCTAAACCTAAGAGAGAAAGAGAGAGAGGAAGAGAAGGAGAAGGAGATTTAAAGAAGAAGGTTGAGAGGAAGGTTTCTAGAGAAGAGTTCTATCTTTTTACAACAAGCTTAAGGTATGGACTTGACTCTATAGGATAGATTAGATAGGATATGTTCCTTTCCATCAAGTTGATGTGTTGAATCTAATGTAACGATTTCGGTTAAGAAATTTATAAGCAAAACCATAGAGAATAGATTAGGGTTAATGGATGAGGGATAAACTAAGAATATTGGCCTTAGAATGATCAATAGGTAGGACCCCATTGATGATCCAAGAGGAGGAACACATATGAGAAGTAAAAATCAACCAAACTACGTATGGTCGACCATAGGATGATAAAGTATCAACCACAACCATTTAAGAAGAATTCAAGAAACATACATTCGCAGCTACGGTCGCATGTAATGCGACCATAGGGTATCGACCGTGGGTCCTATGATGGCATATATTGCTACCATAACATTGACCATAGTATCGATCGTAGGAAAATAGAAAACATATTTTAAGACCAAATAAGGTTTTTGACTACTGTAACTTGGTAAACTTGAACCCTAACTTACATACATTAATTGTTTAAGATCCTAATAGATTCAAAGTGACTTCCAAAAGCTTGGGAGAGGAATAAGGAGGAACAAACATCGATCAAAGGTGAGGGAACAAGACCTAAAATAATTGGTTAATAACAAACTGTTTATTTTTATTGAGTCTAATGCCATGATTGATTCTATGCTTGTATGCTTGTAATGTCCATTTCACTTGTCATCCAATATTCCTACTGTTACTATTCATGCATATTTAATTCTGTTTACTTATAACATGATGATGATGATGATGCTAGGAATAGGCATGTGAATGTATGTGTGTGGATGGTGTATTGGATGTGAGTGGAGCATCAGGGGAGGACGTGGCATGGTGATATTCAACCTCGTCACCAGACTCTAGCCCTATCTCTACTCAAGTCTTGCCCACTAACATCATTGTATCGCTATTATCTTAGCAGAACTATTACGTTGTAGGGCATTAGGAGGTGGTCTCAGACTGTGTGGTCTTTGACTCTGTTAGGGGGCCTTAACTTTATCTCCATAGATGTATTGAGAGATGCATGGGTGAGGCCTTGGTTATATTATTTGGCATTAGAATTGGTTAGTTGTGAGCCCAGTTTGCAAACCCTCCCCAATAGGGGCTTACATGTTGCTATGGGTAGGGCAACAGGGGAAGTATTGGCGGTGTTTGATCTGGATACTTTAGCTCTATCTCTATTCCATGGTGGGTGCATGTGGGATGACAATGGTGTTTGATCCATTGGGCAGATTCACACACTTTTCTATAGAGGTGTGACGGCCACCAAACCTTTCCATAGCATATTGTAAACTTATAAACCAGACCAAAGATATGAATTGAATACATGCATATGTTTGTTGTATTGTTTTGTTTACTCATTGAGCTCAATTTGTAGAGCTGACCCTCGCATGCTTAATTCTTTTTAGTTTTTGATGTTACAGGTATTACGGTTGAAGATTATGTCGACACGCCAACATATGAACAGGTGGCGGCTATGGATGAGCAAGCTGTGGAGGACTATTATGATTTGTTAAGTGAGTGTTTCAACTATGGATGCCCTTAGTGTTTAACTTTCACATTTGGATATTTTTAAGATGTATTAAATTATATTTTGGTTACTTGGAGATAACTGGAATATTAATTATTTA